>SMLS01069557.1:0-32777 GCA_004785975.1 Popillia japonica
ATATGTAGGTATTCAGAAAAATAATAAAAATGAGCTTTAAACAATACTCAATAATAAAATATTTTTCGATCAAGTAACACCTACTGGGTGGTAATGTTTCAGGAAGGAATGCATCCTTTCAACTTCTTCAGAGGTTAACGTTTTTATTATGAATAATCTATCGGAACTGAGGTAAAATTTAGCACCACTTTTTCCTGAAGAGTCGTCAGGTAAAGGTTGCGACCTAAAAAAAAAATAAATCAATATATTTACTGGTTATAAGAGCCGTCGGCTCTTGCTAAATGAGTAAGCGCCTCTTAATACCTCGTCAAGGATTCTTTATAATCTAAATCGTCGATTCCAAAGCGCTCTCTGATATTTCTAAATACCATAGGGCAATACTCCTTAACCTTGAAGTGAGAAGGCATATTCTCTCTGTAATAGAATTGAAAACATTTTTTAAATTCGTACACACGTAATTAAAAGTTATAACGTCATACTTATTGAATAGGTGGTTGTCGATCTTGATCTTGGAATAGGCTCTGAAGTCATCAGGTAGTAACATCACAGGTATAGTCACGTGCATTAATTCATTAATCTGAAAATAACAGATATGTGTGCTGTAGAAGAATGCAAATATTATTTTCACTATGGAGTACGGGATGATTAATAAAGGTATATCAAGATTGCATTTAATTTCTTTTTGCATATAGCTGTTTGCTAAAAATTATACATGAAGATAACAAAAAGACAGGAGAGGTGTCAGTAGAAAAAATTAGTCTTTAATAAGGGTTTATGTTATATTTTTAGATTTTTTCGAGAAGTTTTCGAGTAAATAAAGTCTAACTAAAGAGAGCCAGTTATACAAATCTAAACATAACTACAGTATGTCCCAGGATTCATGTTACAAGAGTTGTATTAAAAATTTTTGAATTTTGATTTAAGATTAAGAGATTAAGTTTACAAATGTAAATTTACTTTTGCGAGGTCGGGCGACCTTGGAAGACATGCAATCGGACCACTTCTACCTATTCACTTTTCGCCAACCATGAAATTTAATCTAAAGATGACATTTTAATCAAAGTAGACAAATATTGCAGAAATTTTATACATTTCTCATTCTGAACAACTTTTCGTAGTAATATTTTGACGGAGCATGAACAAAAAGGGTACGTTACCAGAACACGAAATATTTTTCACTACACCATTAAGACCGACTTATTAAAAAACAAAAAAAAAACTGAAAATACTCTTAAAATTCTATCCACACCAAGAAAATCTTAGTCCCTTTATTTTAAATTAAAATTAGAAAAATTTGGATCCATCACACTTCTGGTAACATCACTGTATATTGTGTGAATAATGTACCTCTAGGAAATAGAGCTCGAAGCTCGGAAAGGTTGTGGCTTACTTCTACAAGGTAATACAATCAATATTTAAAATGACTTACAATTAGTTCAGTTCAACTTAAAATTGACATTAATATACAGGGTTTCCCACGGAACTGGCTAGTTAGAAGTTTTCGAACTGGTTCTAAAGTATTACGATTTTTATAAAAAAATTGACATTTACACCGTTATATTTAACTGATTAATTGTCACTTACCGCAAGTGCCAGAGGTTTGATATTATATATATGTATATACTAACATTGTTTCACCAAAACGTAGTAACATTCTTTCTTTATATCATACAGGATGTTCAAAAATTGATGCTATATCAAACAATTTTTAAAGTTTGTAAATTTTTGAACACCCTGTATGATATAAAGAAAAAATGTTACTACGTTTTGATGAAACAATGTTAGTATTTGGCAGATTTAAAATATCAAACCTCTGGTACTTACAGTAAGTGAGAATTATTTAGTTAAATATAACGGGATAAATGTCAAAATGTTTATTACAATCGTAATATCTTAGAAACAGTTGAAGATAAGTATAGGAAACCCTAGTTATAATCGTCACAGAATTTGATGCTGAATTCAAAAACGTAATAATATATAGGGTGTTCCATTTAAAATAACAAAATTCGATTTTACTACCTATTACGGTTAAACTATCGATAACCTAAAATTTAGATTTCGTAGTTTTTTCAGAAAATATTTCTTCAGCTAGAATTATTTAAAAAAGGACAACAACAAATCTTACGTCTGGAGCATTTTTTTATGTTTATATGCGTAGTTGTATGTTAGTGTGCAGAAAATAAACCGTTATTAATGAAAAGGCTGTGCTTAATTATAAACACAAGTTCATCAGGTTATAAATCCATAAGGGTGGACAATTAAATGCAGTTAAAAAAGCTGTGGCAAAGGAGTAATAAGGTGATATAACAGGTGAAGAATGGGTGCAGAACGATCGTATTCCTACGCAATAAGGAGAACCATAACATTTTACTAAACACCGAAATGTCATCCGCTATTCCAACAAGAGCAAATTTAAAATTAAGTCAATTGGGAAATTTGTATAAATGGTTCTTCAACTCAACTAGACACAGTAGCAGAGAAAAATAAATGGCTGCAAAAGGATACAAAAGCGCAAAGTGTTGAGTTACCAAATTATCAAATAAAGTTATGATGCAGGTAATTACATGTAAATCTGCAAAGGCAATAAGTCGTGTTAGTGTAAAGATATTGTTCCAAAAAAAGTATTTCTGCAAAAGTTCTAGGAGATCCAGTTGTGGTAGAAGAATGAAACCGTCTGTTCGGGAAGATCGTTATATCACAGTTGCCACAGAAAACTGTAGAGTCTCCAGTAAAGGAATCAAAATCCTTGCTGAAGAAGAAATGAAAATATCGGAGCGGACAATCGGTCGAAGATTAACACTTAAAATGAAAAAAGGGCGCTATGAGTGGACCGAACAATTCAAAAACTATACCATTAATGACTGGAGGAAGGTAAGCCAATTTATAAAGCGGAAAATGCAAATGATTACAAACCATTACAAAAAGAAATGTACTGATTTTGATGTTCTGTATAACTCTTTATAATATAGACGAAAAACCAACTAAGTAATCGAAAATATTCAGGTGTGGTACAATAATGAGGACATAAAAGAGTGTATCAACCAACTGGCATAGACAGTATACCCATCAGAATTAAAGCTGTGCTAAAAGCAAAGAATAGAAATACATATATGTAGTAATTGAATGTACAACGTAGTACACACATATATTTTATCTTTTTATAGTTTTTAATAACTTTTTAAATATAAATTGTCCATTTGTTTAAGTGATTTAATAAAATTATAACATTTTCGGGTTGGTCAGGTACTGTATGTATTTCAGTGCATACTTGATTTGTTAGATATAAGCAACTTGATAAATTATAAATCTGATAAATATTTCTTATTATCTTTTTTGTTACGATTATGATATTATAATAGATTAAATTACTACTATCAACACAAATGCAAGTTAAACATATTTCCGTTTTACTGCCTTGTTTTCTATTTATAAACACCATGATAAAATTCATACAAATATTTCTTTGCAGTTTTAAAGACACTATATGTATGAAATAAAAGTACATGATCAGAATAACTCAAGCTCAGAATGTAGTACATACTAGCGATTTTAATGATTTACTTTCGTCATAACTCCAAAAAGTTTTCCTTTAACTTACGCAAGTTACGTCATAATAGAATACAATTAAATTAAACAGCCACATATAACAACAGATACAATAAAATGTTTTATTATGATGATATTCATTGTTGTTAGTATGTACTACATATTTAAGCTTCACGTCTTCCTGCACTTTGTATTCAACAAGTTAATTCCAAGTTTTTTTACATTTTCCTAAAAAATATGTAAGTTAAACTTTGTAAGCGAATATGTTTTTATATACATTTTTTTTTTCTGCGTATGTATGTATGTTACATTATTTACTCTTGTTAAATACACTGTACTTTTTTGCATTTTTTCCACGATATCTGCTTATTCGTATAAGAAAAAATAGACGCAGATGTACAACACATGAAAACAGCTGGTTAATGATTGTAATCGATATCATAAAAACAATTTCTGCGGGATTTCCGATATATTACTGAAGCCAGTCATTGAGAAAATAACGCTGGAAACTACGAATGAGTCTCATGTTACTCACTATATGTAAATATTACAGTATCGGCGCAGATTTCTAAATAATACATAAATTTTTATATATTTATTATCTGATAATAATTATTGTCAAATATAAAATACTGATGACAAACTCCATATTATACAGGCTGATTCATTTTTGATCCTCACCATTGAGAACTAGCTTATTATTGAGAAGAGACGGTAGGTTAAAATTTGGCCTTGCAGAGGAAAAATAAAACACAATTTCAATTTGAAATTTTTGTACGACGTCTCGGTTTCTTCGGGTCATCATCAACTTTGTTATTTCTTAAGGGTGCCACATTGGATTTTGACACAGCTAGAAAGATTTTCTTTTTCTGATTCCAACCATGTGTCATACGTTGAAAACAAAATTTGATATTGTGTGTTAATTGGTAGCTATAAAATTTCGAATTGTCAATCACTTGCAATGGAGTATCGCATAAATTAACTCCACAATTTCTAATCCATCGGTTTGGAAACTTTTGATTTAAATAGTTACGAACAATTGTCGCATTGCGAGCTGGTGTGGTGGTTAATGGAATGTTGTCTACATATACAGTGACCGGCATAAATATTGCAACATATGGGACATTTTTTTATTATCGAAATACCCTAAAAATTTTTTTGGGAGATAGGTTGTGCATGTCTAAGAATCCCAAAATTTATTTTGACACATGTCACCTGACCATTAGTATAATGGTAAATTTGAAAAATATGCCACAAATCTGCAAAAAGTGAGGTTAAATAACATCATATCCGAAAAAGTTACATATTTGAAAAAGTTGTTTAGAATTTAAATTAGAAAAAAATACAAATCACAATTTTTCCAAATTGTATTTAATTGAATTACATATTTCCATTTTTTTTTCTTTTTTATCTGCTCAACTGTAGTAATATTTGTAAATTTGGCTGATATCCAAACAATTGGTCAATTTTTGCTTAATTAATACAGCGAAAACTGAAAAGTACGTTTTCACTGACAGTTGTGTTGCAACGTACTGTATCTGGATAATAAGATAAGTTAAAAAAGGTCATAAAAATACATGTAGTAATAAATAAAATTTTACAAACAGTTTTATTCTAACCTAGTTAGCAAACATTACTTTTATAGAAATTTTTTTTTTGTTTTTCTGCATTCAAATTGAAATTCGCAGTCCAAAACTAATAACAGTTAGCTTCACACTGTTATTGCACGCACCGCAGGTCTTTAAGTACATAGATTTCGAAGTTATGAAATTTAATAAATTAAATAATTAATACTTTTAGCTAATGACAAGGATATTTAAATAAGTAAAAACGTTTAAACAATAACTAATAGTATTGAATAACTAATCAAAATAGACACATGCTTTGATATATGTTTAATAACGTTTCTAAAGAAGAACCATATTGTGTATGGAACGAAATGGGGGACACACTGAATTTTAACTATTTATTTATTTAAAAAAAAAACCATATTTCTATAAATAATAAGTATCTGTTTTAGAAGTTTCTATTCCGACTTACATGCCCATTTTTATTAGTTATTGTCTATTTAAATGTAATTTATCTATTTAGTATTTTATATTTCGTTTTATTATTATTATTAATTAAGTAGGCACCTATTTATTACTTATTTACTTTTATTGAGTTTTATAGACATTAAATTATTTTCATTCTTACTATTGTTTATTATTCGTTGTTCTTTACTTTCAAAACCTACTTTAATACCTTCGGTTGTTATCAGTTTTGGCCTAATGGTTTCAAGTTTAATGCAGATAGCAAAAAAAAAATATTTTTCGATAAAAGTAATGTTTGCTAAGTAGGTTAGAATAAAACTGTTTGTAAAATTTTATTTATTACTAGTAGATACAGTACCTTGCAACAATAACTATCATAGTGAAAACGTACTTTTTAGTTTTCGCTGTACTAATTAAGCAAAAATTGACAGAATTGTTTGAATATAAACCAAATTTAGAAATATTACTACAGCTGAGTAGCTAAAAATGAAAAAAAAAAATGAAAATATATAATTCAATTAAAAAATATTTGAAAAAATTGTGATTTTATTTTTTTTAATATGTTTACAAAACTTTGCATATGACCACAAATTTGAATTCTTAGCAAATTTTTGCAAATAACTTTTTTGGATATGATGTCATCTAACCTCACTTTTTGCAGATTCGTGGCATATTTTTCAAAATTTACCACCATAGTAGTGGTCACGTGACGCGTGTTAAAATAAATTTTAGGGTTCTTAGACCTGCACAATCTATCCCCTAAAATATTTTTGGGAAGTTTTGATAATAAAAAAAATTCCCATATGTTGCAATATTTATGCCGGTCACTCTATATGTAGGTTCGAAGAAGATTTAGATATCTTTTCTCATTCAATATGCCTCCTCATAGATTACTGGGGCTATAAGACAATTTTACAAAATGCCCATCCAAATGTTAAATCCAAAACGATGTTGGGATCTTCGAGCCCGATTTTGCATTAGATTTTGCAATGCCCAGTAAATCTAATCTATTAAACATTCCACCATTAGTAACTTTCAATTCATCTGACCAGATGATTTTATTCAAAAAAACTTCCTCGTCTTCTAATTTTCCCAGTAAACAATTGCAATATTTCATTCGTCTTATCGTCGATCCATATTCGACTAAATTTCTGTCAAGATCCAAAAAATGGGGCAGGTGACTGCGATATGGTTGGCGTCTATCAGGATACAATTCTAAATATCTTGTACTTGCTATTGTTATTATAGTATTTCGGTTACATTGATAAAAAATACATAACATATCTCCTTTCTCTTCGTTGGTGTACGGCCATTTGTGCATTACTAACGCAACGATAATTGAAGCTATTTGATTTAATCTCAAATCAGATTCCACGTCAATTAACACACAATATTAAATTTTGTTTTGAACATATGACACATGGTTGAAATAAAAAAACGAAAATCTTACTAGCTGTATCAAAATCAAATATGGCGCCTACAAGAAATAACAAAGTCGATGATGACCTAAAGAAAAAGGATAAGCTGTATAAAACTTCCAAGTAAACCATTAGATAGAAGAGTAAAAGTGCCCTTCAAAATGTCTCACTTTTTCTCTGCAAGGCCAAATAAAAGCGCTACAAGCGACATAAGAAAATGAGATTTTTCAAAAGTCTTCTTTCTTTTCAGGATGATAATAATTATAAAATTTAGCGACTTTGCCAAATTTAAACCTATTGTTTATCTTCAATACCAAGCGAGATCGCAATGGTGAGGATCGAAAATGAATCAATCTGTAAAGCTGATATCGATAATGTCGCAGATTGTACATAGCCATACACACAAATAAATTATTCATTCTACATAAAGTAAGTCTTTGGACTATTACCGTTAGAAAAGTAAAGTGCAGTAACCTAGAAATCGTTTCAAACAACTTGTGTCATTAACGTTGGGACACAATTAAACATTTATGCAATAAAAAATACACGTCGAGTTCAAGGCAATAAAAATTTTAACACGCCAGAATTCAAATAAATAAAGTACATATTCAAGATTTCAAGATTCAACCATGGTATTATTTATAGAGCTAAGCTACTAGACCGTGTTAATTAAAACATTATACCTCAAAAATTTTACTTTATTCCATCATTTATTTATAACAACAGAGTGTTAAATCAAAATATTTAGTCACAACAATTGTTAAACATATATTAGTGGTGCTCTGTGCAGTTAAATACAGCAAATATTTGTTCTACTTTGGCGTATGCGTAAATAGGATAGTTTCAGCTTTTCTGATTACAAAGTCTTCGTCAAGGAAATTTCCGTCACTTCTTTACAACTTCTGATTACAAAACCAACAGCTCTAGATGCAGATTTACGCAGTTCATTGATATGAGGGAAATTAGTAAGATTGAAATCAAATAATACTTCTAGGTATACAGATTCAGTTGTCAACGACATCCCTTGTATACCATGAGCAGAAGCCATAAGCACTGTCGTTCTGATAAAACTACCCTTGCGTATGTCTGTCACATAAGTCTTCTATCAAGTCAAATTTGCGTTGAAAGTGCTTATTGCCATTTGTACTACAAGAGCAGATGTACATATGTAGCTAGATTTGCAAAGTAGATATCGATCAGCTTCAAAAGTTATGTTATTTTATAGCCACAAGAAAAAGTGCATGTGTATTCTCACTATTCCAAATTCTTGCATTTTGTGAATTTAAGTATCCCGTTTTCAAAACCATGCTCATTAGTAAGTAACGCTAACTCTTTGAGAAACCTCTCCATTATTATTGATCATATCTACAAATCAATTACAAAATTGCAGTCTACATGGGTAATCAATTTCTAACAACTCTTGCACTGCAGTCATACGGTGGATATAGTCGGACGGAGATGTCGGACGGATGTTTGTGGTTCATTTTCCATTATTTCTTCAACACGATTGACAACTTGGGGTGTACGTTTCTTAATTGCTTGGCTACCTGATTTTCTTGAAAGACTACCAATGTCCGAAACAATTTGTTAATTTATTATGTGTATGCACTTGGTCATCTTCTTCTATCAAAATTTCAACACAAACTGGATGAAGGTTTCAGATGGACACTTGATGTATTAATAAATATAATATATTCCCTCCCCTCCTCTCTCCCAAGAGTAAGAGGAGAGGCAATTTTGAAATCTTAAATGGGAACCCCCATTTTGTACTGCAGATTCGGATTCTACACCAAATAGTTTTTGTTTGAAACTTTTTTTTCGATTCGTGACAGTTTGCGCTGTAATCCCAAAAAAAACATGGTTCTAAACGTCTAGAAAAATACATTTTTAATTCGCAAATGGAATGCTATTCAACCATACAAAACCGTACTTTATTCAGTACCTACTTGACAAGTTGTGAATACGTACACATTGTCCGATCTCCATTTAGATTATTACTTATTAATCCAATACAAATTAGTTAGTGTTGAATATTTCAACAGTAATGGAAGCTATAACATTACAAGAGAGAATTGAAATGATTTACATCTATGGAGAAAGTGGTAGAAATATCGATGATATTAATCTTTAACAACGTTTTTCCGACAAGGTGCGAGCGCGTCCTTTTTTATCGATTCGTTCAACAGTTCTCTAGCGAAGGAATTGTACAGCCAAGAAAACGTAATCACCGAAAAACAATTGCTGGATAAAATAATTAGATCGCGGTATTAGCTGCAATAGCTAATAATCCGCACATTAGTACTCAAGAAATCGCTCGCGAATCAGAAATTATTGAAGCGTACGAAATATCAGCCATTTAGAATTTCCATGCATCAAGAACTTCATGGCAATGATTTTGAAAATCGAGTGAGATTTCGTCAATAGACACTTCAACGGACACGAGATAATCCCAATTTTTTGCTCGAGTATTATTTGTTGACGAGGCGATATTCACAAATCACGGTACGGTAAATCGGCACAACATGCATTACTGTGGTACCAAAAAGCCCCATTGGTTTCGCCAAGTTGAGGGGTTTCTCATATAAGATTTCAAAATTGTCTACCAATTGTTCCAAAATTGGAAAATTGAATTTAAAAAATCAGATTACATTACATTTACACCATACAATAACAGACAGTGATTTACAAATTTAAAAACTAAGATTAAAAAAGATAATCAAAGTAATGTCGTATATAAATTAGAATGCAAAGACTGTAATAAATGTTGCGTAGGGCAAACTAGACAGTATTTAAAAAAACGACTGTATAATCATTAATACCCTTTAACGCATAACATAACCGCGGAAACTGCTTTGTCTAAGCATTCTAAAGAATTACGACATAACTTTGATTTTGAAAATGTTAGGGTTTTAAAAAAAGAAAATATTTATAAAAAACGATTAATATATGAAATGATATACATTAAAAAAGAAAATAACGCGGTTAATTTTAGAACAGAGAGTAGTATTTATAATAATTTAGTCCCCTAATCAGGCCTGCATTTTATAAAATTCAGCTCTTGACTAGGTTTTTTTGCCATGTTTGCCCTAGTCCTTGAACAGAATTGTTAGAACTTGACAAAAAAATACATTGATATAAGGAGCATTTATGTTATGATTATAAATTTACATTTCAAAATATCTTAAATTGTCCACTGTATTGTAAATATTATCCTATATATCACTGAATTTCTTTGTCTGTAGATAATTTTGTTGATAGGTATGGCTAGTTATTTATTTATAATTTGACACGAAATAAATGTCAATTTTATTCCACTAACGAAGTTGTTACGAAAACCAGATTATATAAATTGTAAAGGTTTTGGAATAAATTTGATCTTTGTTCGAATTGCAGTGTCATCATTGACCTAAAAAAGTGGAAAAACTATCTGGATAATAAGATAAATTATAACAAATCTTATTAAGATCATTTTTGGTTTTGATGCATTGTTTTAGAAATATTTCGTGTGACTAAAAAAGTGACAGAACTTACATAATGTAGAATGATATGTATATAATCATCACCTGCAGTATACTTATCTAACAGTTACGGCATAGTATGCTTAAATCGTTATCTGGTATACATATTTCAGAAAATAACTGTCTAAATGAATTTGCAATAATGTATGGATTATCCAACATTATATCATAGCTAAACAAAATTCTAAGGATTCTCAGGGATTTTGAATGACGTGTACTTTTTCGAATGTAACGTTACTTTTAGATGGCTCTACAAGTATCGAAAAAAATGTTGAAGGCGTACATTTGATATATCATATTTCGGCTAATAACCAAGCAAATATGAGGTCTTCTCCAGCAATAAATTTTACAAAATTATATGCACGATGACTTAACACTTATGAAAAATATTCTATGGTATTCATACTAAGAACATTAATTCTATTTGTCCTCATTCTTATAATATGTCCGTACCAGTTCAGCTGTTCTTTCCCAATTTTCCTCACTATCGGTTCTTAGTTTGTTATTTTCCTGATGCCTTCGTTCTTGATCCTATCCCATTTTGTTTTTCCCGCTATTCTTCTTAAATGTGTCATCTCCAATGCATTAATTCTTGACTCATCTCTCTTTCTCAATGTCCAGTTTTCACACGCATATGTTGTTATTGGTAATGTTATTGTATTGTATATTTAGATTTTTGTCTCTATATCAATATCCCTGTGTCCCAGTATTGTCTTATTTAATGAATAGTATGTATATGCTTGTTGATTTGTTTTGTCTGTTAATTAATTCTCTGTCTATTTTCCCAACCTCTGTCAATATGCTTCCCAGATAGTCATATGTCGTTACCCTCTCTAATGTCTTATCTTTACACTTAATTCCCTGGTTGACTTTATTATCTCGATTTTCATTTACGATCATTACCTTGGTTTTATTTAGATTCACTTCCATTTTCACCTTTTCTATTTCTTTTGTCCAGATATTTATTAGTTTTTGTGTTTTCTTTCTGGAATTTCCCAGCAGGACCACTGTTTCATATGTATTTCTGATGGCATCTAACAAGCTTTTAGAGATTTTCATTTGTTTTGAAGCTTCCCATATCTCTCTTCTGTCTATCAAATCAAATGCTGCGTCGTACAATAAATTGTCTACAATACATTGACTTGTCCATTTTAAAACTGAACATAGGAAAGGGTGTTGAATAAATCCGTACCTACGTAGTAAATGGGACGAAAAAATGTACGAGCATTGGACGATTACATGAAAGAATAGAAAATGTTAGCGAGTTCCGTGGTAATTATAAAAGAGCAATTTTCATTAGAGTTTTCACCCCTGACAACATTAGCATTTTAAATGAGACGCCACTAAAAAAAAGTTAATATAGTGAAGCGAGTAGCATTAGGCGAAATAGGCACTGTTACTACATGTGGCACAATAAGCGCGACTGGAATTTCAATTCCGCCTGTTCTTGCTCTACTGAAAGGTAGCTTCAGAAATGAATGGCAAAGGATACTATTTTAGGAGCTTCGGCAGTAGTAGTGGAAGTATTTGATAAAAAGTGAATGGTTTACTAAGGAAATTGTAAATTTGACGTAAACCTATCCACCTTTTTCGTATTTTTAACTTGACATAAATTGTATCTGAATTAACTCCAGGTACTCTTGATCTACATTATTCCAGAGTTTCACAAAATAAATTCGAAATTTATTTTTTGTACTCGTTTATCAAAATCATGTCATTTCACGATTCGATTTGCGTGCGTAAAAAGCCACTTTAAGCACTACTGCGTGAAGTAAAGTTGGTACTTACTCTAACTTGATTAATTTACTGACATTCTAAAATCATAAGTCCCTAACCCTAATGATTTTATGGGTAATAAATTATCGATTGCAGTATTGACAGCTTCCCGAACAAAGGGAGTGTACATTCTATTTCATTATCAGAATTCATGTTGTACAGGTTTTAATTTCGTATCGAATTTGTAGTGATTGATTTGTAGTGTGTCATAAATAAAAACGTATTTAACGATAGGTATTATTAAAGTACTCGACAAAAAATACTGTACAAACTTCGTGCGTGAAACATTTCGCGAATTCGTTTCCATAAACTGGCCACTCATTCGCGAAATATATGTTCACGCACTTGGTTCGTAAATAACTATTGTGTAAGGTGTTCCAGGTTGTTTCGAACATTGTTCCAAATTTTTGCCTTCTACCATCATGAATTTATAAATAAATAAAGAAAAACAAATTTTCGCTAGCTCTCCTCTCCACCTCCACCGCCATTTTTTTTAATAATTTTAATTTTTTAAGTTGTTCTAATTGTTCCCAACATTGTTCCGAATTTTAACCCTCTACCATACGTAGTTTATGAAATAGCTGACAAGAACGAATTAAACTTCTGAAGTTGTTCCAAGCTGTTCTATAGTTGCTCTACCAGTAAGATCTTTCAATTAAAACCATTGGGATATTATTATACAACTTGAAACGAATTAATTTCAAAAGAGGGGAGAGACAAATCTACAACAATTGCCTTTTTAGATTTTTTTTTGCTACAGACAAACCGTTAGTGATTGATTAGTAGTACACTGGTTTGATTGGTCGAATTTTAAATTGCAATCAATCATATCGCAGTGCTACCAACTCGTCGATAACTGTGTGCTACTGCCGAATTCACAAACATACAACTACAAGGTTACTACAGACATTTCTTGTAAAATATTCACCGTTTTTTCCCAAAGCTTTTAGTTCACCATCTCGCCGTCGTTACCAACCTTATTTCACAGATTTTTTTTCATATCAACTTAACTCAATCTAAAGGTTCAGACAATCTTCTTTATAACAGCGGCGGATTTTTATTTCAACTTATTCATTCGTCAATCGAATAGAATACTACACATCCGATTACATTCAACCATATCGGAATTCAATTTTCCCGTCCTATTTTTGCTAATAACTCATTTTGCCCCTTAGAGTATAGTACGAAAAAGTTGATCAGAGGAAAAAAAGGCATCCAAGGACGCCAGATTCGTTAAACGAAATGAAGGCCGGAAATTAATCTTATAAAAACTTCAATTGCTCGAACTAAAATTGTAGGTTCTGGTGATCCTAAGATATGAAATACAAGTGATTATTTGTTACGATCAAATATTGTAAAATAAATGCAATCATTTTGGCAATGTGATGTAACGAGATTAGTTATTTTTAAACTAAATATTAAATTTTATTAGCGAACGTTACACCTACGTATCTATTTCATTGATTTATGGCTACATACATATTTTAAACATTGCATTTAGGCGAAAACTTTGTTGCCGTATGGGCTGATAATACTGTGATAAACGATAAAGTTTAATTATATTTGCCAGTGTTTTAACTATGAATTTCAAAATTAATTCTACTTTATGATTATTAAATAAATAATTATTATTTCATTTCGAAATTTAAAAGGCTTCTATGGAAATTTGCATGTTGTAATAGTTGTGTCAATTTATGTTGTAATGTTCACATTGGTTTTATATGCGATGTTTGTTACGGTGTTATTACCTACGCTGGACTAATAGGTTGTAGAAATTGTAAAATTTAATTATTTTTTTTATTTATTATTATTTTTATGTCACCTAATATTAGATAATTTCACGTTGCAAATTTATGATTCCTGCAATCCTATTCCATTATTCCACATTATATTCTTGTCGTGTAAAGCATGTTTTTAAGTATGTATGTACTATCGAAGGCAAAAGAAATGCATGAAACTGCAATAAAACGCGTCTATTGTGGGCTTTCCGTTCTGAATTGTTATTGACGTAAATGTATCTGGGCAACTGCAATAAGCCGTATAGTCGCAGGCCAAAGGGTAGCGAGCATTTAAAAGAATTTATACCTTAGCAAATTGTGAATATATTGGAAATGGATATAATGATACTGAATTCAGGGGAGACGTAAATAAATTAATAAAAGGCAAAAAAGTTTATGATAAATTAGTCATTATTTTATCGTGCAAAATATTGTAGAATAATAAATTACAAGAATTATTAAATTAGAAAATTTAATATTATTTTCTTATAATTCGCTTAATGTTTTAATTGAAACACCACAAACTATACAATGTCTTAAAGATATACAATATATGTATATACACTACTGTTCATATTTTTGGGGACGACTAAGAAAACCCGAAAAAGCAAACAAAATTGAAATATTAACAATTAATTGTGTTTTATATGGAAGGGCATACATTTCTACATACATGAACATAGTTTACACTATCTATCTTTCTATTATCTTCTATCTCATGAATTTTATATTCTACCGCAGTCTCCTCTAAAAAGTCACTTTTTTCCCTTTTACGGGTGTATCAATGTAAACTTGAAAATATTGTAGAATATTTCAAGGAAGAACTAATCTATGATTGGTAGAATACCTAATACGACAAATAAAGCAAATATTTTCTTTTATATAAAAACAAACTTAATAGGAGTTTCGTTTTGATAAACCATCCTAACAAACATGTGATGACGAAATGAATTATTTTTGGTTTTGTATAATATAGATACTCACTGTTCAGAAGTAAGTTAAATTACAAATAACTGTTCGTTTTTATTCTAATAAAAAAAAACAATTTGTATTTTTTAATCGTCCCCAAACATATGAACGGTAGTGTATATAAGTACTTACATGTATACCATTAGTTTTCTTAAGAACTTTTAATCGTTTCAATAACTACTGCACAGTAATTTTAAGCAGATTAAGAATTTAAAGGGAGTAATAATATTATAACACATATCATATGTATAGCATAACAATTAACACTTCTGAACTAAATTAATTATAATTTTATAATCAAAAGCTAATCAATTTCAAAATCAATCAAAATTCAGTAGAATCACATACACAAAACACATTGCGGAACAAGTAAATATAATATTCAATTACAAAAATAGATATAGAAGTAAAAGCAAAAATAGATTATAATTATTTGACACGAATTAAATAATTTCTTCCACTGACGAAATTGTAACAAATAGCTAATAAAGAATCCTCCAATATTTGGATTTCCTCTGCTACTCTAACTTCACTTTTGAGCTTATCCAGTATTACACTGTTGCTTATCCCGCAAAAAAAGATTCTGATCATTTGATAGTGTTCTATTGAGTTTCAAGATGCTACCTTTGTCCCATTCCTTCTTGGCACTAAGCTTTGCGATAATTCTTTTCACAAAGCTGTAAATGACCGTAGGTTAGACATGTTTAGAAAAAAGTTTGGTTACGATACGTTGATTTTTAGAATATGGCAGCAAACAAATTGCATTATAGGCATTCAATTTCTTTCTCTTTCGGAAAAGGCAAAAAGTGAATGTCAAACAACATATGCGCTGTTTATGGCAAAAGTGTTGAGCAGAAAAGATGTTGGGAAAAGCTGATGATTCACTTTAGCCACCCCAAACGGCGGTCTTCATCCGAAGAAGGTAATGTTCTGTCTCTGGTGGGATTGGAAAAGAAGAATCCTGAAGAATTTCTGAACAATATTGCTCTCAATTAGATAAATTGAACACAGCAATCGAACAACAACAAAAACTCATGTGTCTTCGACAACTCAACAAAAGCTGTTGAAGCTCAGATGAAGTAATATTTTGTCTCATCAATCACATTCACCAGACCTCGTTCCTTCATATTTCCACCTATTCTGATGATTACAAAATTCCCTTAATGGAGAAAATTCAACGCTTTTATTGAGATAAAAAATCAATTAGACAACTTTTTCACTAAAAAATCTGAGAGATTCTAGACAAAACTTGCAAAAGATTGGAACTAGGATACGTTAAAACGCATAGCATTCCTCTCGTTGATGTGGTAGCCAACGAGAAGGTAGAAAAAGAAGGCAGGGCAAGTCTGGCCTGCTTACTCTGCGTTACAGGTGTAATTCAAATCTGCCCAAGCTCAGTGATGGAAGTTTTACTCGACCTCACTCCTCTGCACCTACAGGTGACGAGAGAGGCGATGATGAGTGCCATCATCAAGAAACACGGCCTTCAAATCGGGAGACATAGATAGTAGGCTATCTCAGAATCTAGACTAGAAAATTGGCTAAAGTGACAAACCAAATCACAAAAAGATTCTGCTTTGAGAATCAGTTTCAAGTGGTAATTCAAAATCGCCAAACGTGGCAGACAGGTGGACTTAAATTACAGAATCTGTCCATATATTGTTTTATGGACGCATCCAAAATAAAATGGATGAAACTCACCCTGACAGAGGAATACCTCAGGACGAATTGCTGTCGAGATATGGTATGTTAGCATTGGGTAGAAGGAGGGAGGAAATGTATAAGAAGTGTCTATTTAAATTAGTTCAGAACAACATTAACTGCTCTTTCTTACTTGAACGCCTGAATTTCTTCGTACCGAGGTTGAATTCGAGATACGATAGCTCCTTCCTAGTTCCATTTGTGAGGACAGATGTCATGAGCAGGGCGCCGATCTACACACTATCTTGGATTGGTAATAGGCTTCAAGATAATCTATTTCACTGGGTCTGATTTATTACAATTCATTGTAATTTTTTTTTCTTACATATTTGGTAGTAGCTATTGTTTAAAATATCTGGCCAATGCTGTTTGTTGTTTTTTTTTTGTCACATATGATGTTATACTTTCTATGTTTTGTAAATATTATCCTGTAATTGGGCCATGCCTGTTGGATAATAAATTGTCTATTATTATTATTATTATTATTATTATTATTAGAAAAAGAGTGGAAATATGTATACATGGGGAAGCATGTAAGATCTTACAGCCCCACCAACAGGAATATGTGCCGTTCATCACTGTCCTTAGGAACGTATGAAAAAACGTTATAAGTACATACATTTCATCAAATTCAAGCTAGCATAGGGCTGTCTGCTCACATGCAAAGCTCTAGCCCAAAGAATCACAATTACCCTAACGGGGTCTTGCAAGGAAAGGTGTGAGGTCTAGATTCACAGGATCAAAACCATTCTGTAGTCTAGCTAAAAACCACAAGCTCATTTTCAACAGTTAAATACTTAACAAGACATCTGCACTGAATTAATGCTACGAAACTAAGGCAAGCAAAGAAATCATTTTTTCCTCGGCTACTAGGGTAAAATTTCCCTAATAGTCTAATCTACCACTAGACTTTATCTAATCTCAAAGCTTAAACATCATTTTCAGACAAATTACGAAGTAAGTATATTGGGTTGTTCGGAAAACAATCTTGTTTCTTTTTTGTGAAAATAAAAGACAATTTTCATATAGTGAATAAATATGTTATTAGATTATATGCTGTTCATTCTGATCGAATACCTTTTGCCATCCTTCTGGCGGTAGCATGATGTCAGGCTTTTAATTTGTTTGTTCTTTACTGGCAAAAAAACTGATGCAAGTGATTTTTGATCCCTTCTTTTGAAGTAAAAGATATATCATCTTAAAATCTGTATAGAAACCATAGCAAATAATAATCAGATGGTGCCAGATCTGAAGAATATGCCGGGTGTGTCAGTATATCCCATTCAAGCCATAAATGCTTTTGGTGAGTTACCAACCTTGTATGCATTTTCATCGCCTTTTTGTGCATATTTGCTTTTTGCTTTCGTAAGCTTTGAACCGGTTAATTTTTTATTCCATGATCTCTTGTATTTGACACACAAGATGTTCTTCGCTGGTGAATTGAATTACTTAATGCCTTCATTGTCTTTAACTGGCTTTCCAGAACGTGGTGCATCTTCAACATCCAGTTTTGGCATTGGCGTACTGTCAATAGATCATCTTCATACACGTCGGCTAATTTTGTCCTAGCTTGAACAGCATATTTACTTTCATGATAGTAGAAAAGGAAAGCATGCCGACAATGTTGCTTTTCACTCACCGTATTTGAAAGGCCACCAACCAAAAACTACTACATACATACCTAGAATCAATCGGACTCGAAACATAGAATGATTATGTGGCGTAATTGTGAACTTGGGTGCGAATAGTTGAATAGTTTTACTAAATCTTTAAGTGCTTAGAGAGCTTGTAGTATAATATAAAAAGAATAAAAGTATAAAATACGATAAATAAAAAAATACATGTTAAAAAATTGCGTTCTTTTCAACAAAACGACGAAGTTGTTATTCGTAAAACGTTATACATAGTTTAACAATAAAATCTAATCTTTAATATTATCGTATATGCATATAATTTTAACAATTAAAGTGCGATACTTACAAAAACATTTCAGTTGTTAAACTAATATTGACAGCTACGAGAGAATAATTAAATTAAATCGTTAAATAAAGTGATAATTCAGTTCGCTGTCACGCTCCGATTATATAATAATAAGTAGAACTTATAACCTATCGTAATGTTAGAGATGTAAAATGCTTCATACTGTGGACACATTGTAGTTTAATCTCATTATAAGGATTATTAGCATTTTGAGAAAATAAATATTTTCGTACAGGGAAAAGTACAGTAAATTACAGACTTAACACAAGCATAATTTTGATAATTCTCGCAACAAATGAAAATGAATAAGACGGCCAAGATGGCTTGACATAGTGCTGGTAAGGACTGAACAAAATTATCAAATAACCCTTGATCAATGTTGTTGCACTCTTCTCTAAGAATAATACGAAGTTTTCCAACTCAACGAAGTAGACAAATTCGTAAGGCAAAAGCGTACGAAGAATTGACTGGCCAATCTATTTTATCCATTCTTTGTGCAAAAAACTACTCTCAGTTTGTTATTCAAGCAATAATTTTTTGAACAGTGGAAAAACCTACATCACATTTTCAAAAATGTTAATGGTGTACGTGACAGTCTTTTCACATTTGTCTCCAATCCAAGCAACAAAATCTAATCTATAATTAATAATTTATATCTAAAGATATCGATCTAATATAAAATGTGTAACAGCTACTGTATAAAAAAAGAAGAAAATTTATTGGCTAATCAAGCAATTTTTCTTTATTACATACTTATCAAATTGTAATTGAACATGATGCTATTTTTAGAAACAACTAAAACTGTGCAAAAAACTGCATTGTTTTGAAGGTTCTCAAGATAATTAATCTTGTTATGAATGTTGTTTATCTCGCATTTGCGTATTAGGATCGAGTGGAACATTCAAGAGGCTGTCAACATGAATGAGTAGCGGATATATGTAACATCGGTATGATTATAGGCTAGTCGCTCATATTCGAAAATTTATTATGTCGCTGTCATAAGGTTCGTAAGCACTAAATTAAAGTCAATATGAAAACAGAATCGTAGATTATAATATACAAGATTATACATTGCATAAGTATGTATACAGTGCTTTCGAATAGCAACGAATAAATTAATTATTTCTGAAATTGAGTTTTTCGAAAAAATCCTCTGACACATCGACATGCCAATTGAAAGAGCGTGTCATTCTACGTACCCAAATTAAAAATATGATTAGATACATTAGCATATGTAGGTTGAATAAAAAAATAAAAAAAATATATTATTTATTTTTCTAAAATTAATGATAATGATTAAAGTAAATGTTGACATTATTCACCGTTGGCCACCTGACACTAACCAAGACGATTAATAAATTCTTGTCGAACATGGTCAATAACTTCAGGAGGTATACGATGTCCTCCTGACGAATTCTTTCTTTTAATTCTTCTAAATTCGCCGGTCTACTAATGTATACTTTGCTTTTTAAGTGCTCCCAATCTAGGGTGAAGTAATCTAGGGGTGTCAAATCTGGCGATCTGGCTGGCCACTCCATCGGCCCCCTTCTCCCTATCCAACGATTCGGGAACACTTCATCTAAATAAGCACAGACAGGTGCTGCATAATAGGGAGATGCACCATCATGTTGAAAGAAAAAGTCATTTCTCGGATCACGTTCCTCATTTCGATATATGTAAATCTATTAGTTCGGGAATAAGGTCGGCTCGAAGAAACTCCAAATCTCTTCCACCAGTTAGGTTCACATCAAAAAAATTAGGACCAAGAATTCTTCTTTCGACTATGCCGTACCACACATTCACTTTCTGAGGATGTTGAGTGCGATACTGCATCATCCATCGGCGATTCTCGGTAGCCCAATAACGACAGTTTTGCTTATTGACATGGCCGTTCAAAGCAAACCTAGCCTAGTCAGAAAAAATTACGTTTCTTACGAAATTATTATCATTAGTGCATAGCTCTTGCACTTGCTCGCAGAATTGAATTCGCCGATTAAAGTCGTCTTCTCATGTTCAGGACATATCTTTTAAGGCTGATACTTTGTTTTTTTTTTTCACAACTTTGTGAACTGTTGACGCCGCCATATTGAAATCAGAAGCCACTTGGTTAAGTGTTGAGTGGTGATTTTCTTGTATTGCCAACAAAATGTTTTTTTTTTTCTGATTTTGAGGGTCGACGAGATTTAGGTAAATCGCGAACATGACCAAAGTTACGAAATTTAAACTCAATATTGCTCACCATATTTTGGCTAATGAGACGCCGACCAGGATGAGTTTCATTGAAGAATTCAATTACTTCTTGTTGGGTGCGCATCCTGTCTCCAAATCCGCTCATGCAAAGAATTTCAATTCGTTTTCGTTCAGTTAATTTCACCATTTTAAATAAAATGATAAAATCACTACTCAATAAACAGGTGAAATATACTGCTTACTGCTTCAAGTTTTTATCTGACAGTAATAAAAAACATCCTCGGTCGCTAAGACAACTGTCAGACAAGCATAATTTCTGACGATAGCAATGACTTCATATCTCGAATGACAATTAGGTATGTCACAAATATGGGTCGTATGTTGAAAAGTGCCTTTGTTTTCAACAAAATCGAGGTGTCAGAGGGTTCAGAAATAAGGAATTTATTCATTACTTTTAGAAAGCACTGTATGTATGTATATTCAGTATTTATAAATTTGAAATAGATTTCTATAAAATTGGACAATGACCGATTAATTCAGCTTTAAACATTTTTCATTACAAGCTTTCTAAGAAGTCGAATGAATCGAATATACTTATAGAATTTTTTTATCAGATATCGATTTTATATCAGCTGATTATAGAATTTATATGAATTAATGATCTTTTAGTTATCAAATATATCGGTATTGATTTTGATAATATCATCAAAAATAACTCGATTTTTATTGAAAAAAAATCTGTTCTATTAACTACATGATTGCGTGTTCAAATCAAGCAACAAGATTTAATCAGTTTTGAAGACATAACACGAAAGGGAACAAAATACTAAATCCACAACAACCAAAGGGAGAGAAAGGGCCGACGATTTATTGACCACTATTGCCCCTGAACAATTTCTATTACTACTATTGGTCCTTAGGCCCTCACCATAAAGTACACATATTTAGGGGGCTATTACCAAAATTCTACACATTAAAGTACAGACATTTTGTTCATCGTGTGATCGTTCAAAATGTTTAAGATAATTTCTGATCCCGCCTACTGTAAAGTGCGTCCTGTAATACGGTTTTTAAACGCAAGGAATATTAAGCCAGCTGAAATTCATCGTCAACTTGTAGAGATTTATGGTGAAAATGTAACGAGAGATGGAATGGTGAGAAAGTGGGTTAGACGCTTCAATGATGAACGAACTAATATTCATGACGAAGTACGAAGTGAGCGGCCTTCTATTGTCAATGATGGTTTGCTCGAAAAAGTGAATAAGAAAATTCGTGAAAACAGACGATTCACAATAAGAATGCTTCTTAATGAATTTCCAGAAATTTCCAAAACTGTTTTGCCTGGCTTCCTAAAACGCTGGCGATGTCCACAATACGACCCGGCTTGGCAGTGCTTTCGCATTTCTTAGCCGATATAGTCTTGGGGAAGATGAATTTTTAAACAGTATTGTGACCGGTGATGAATCCTGGGTTTGTCATGTCACTCAAGAATCAAAACAACAGTCGATGTAGTGGACGCACTCACATTCCCCCAAAAACAAACATTTTAAACAACGCACGACAAATGAGAGAGAAAAACTGTGCACTAGTTCTTTTCAAAATCAAAATTTTTGCTACAGAATATGGTGGAATCATTACGGAAAGTTTGACCATATTTGACCAGCAAATGATTTTTTCCGAAAGATTCAAAGCAATCAATTCAAAAAAAAATGAGAAAAAAAACTAAATCAATATTGATACGACTTGGAAATTGCATGTAAGAAGAGGTTTTAGAAATGTTGAAAGATGCTTGAAACGCTTCTTTTAAGGCCTGTTCGGTTGCATTGCTTAGCTGCTATGTTTTGTCAGAAATAGCAAGTGTAGCAGATTTACATCAATAAGGCGCAAGGAGCACTAGGTTTCTAACGAACAGTCGGCAATTGTAAAAACATGCTGTGGTTTAGCTGTTGTGCTTGTTTAAATACTGAACAATGTTTTCGGCGCCCAACCACCTATCAAAATTAGGAAAAAATGTAAATTTTGGAAACTCCATTATAACTGCAAGAAAATATTAACCTTATTTTATTTTCCTGATATTTTTTCCACTTTTATAGGTCAATTACAACACTCCAATTCGAATAAAGATCAAATTTATTCCAAAACCTTTACATATGTATAATATGGTTTTCGATATAACTTCACCAGTGGAATAAAATTGACATTTAATTCGTATCAAATAATAAATAAATAACTAGGCATGCCTATCAACAAATTATCTACAGACAAAGAAATTCAGTGATATAGTATACGTAGGATTATGTTTACAATATAGTAGACAATTTAAGATATTTTGAAATGTAAATTTATAATCATAAGAATAATGATCCATATATCAATATATTTTTTGTCAAGCTCTAACAATTCTGTTCAAGGACTAGGGAAAAACATGGCAAAAAACCTAGTCAAGAGGTTAATTTTATAAAATTCAGGCGTGATTAGGTGATTAAATTATTATCAATAATACTTAAATTTTCCATATCTGTTCTAAAATTAGCCGCGTTATTTTCTTTTTTAATGTAGATATATCATATAAAATATTAATCTTTTTTATAACTATTTTCTTTTTTTAAAATCCTAACATTTTCAAAATCAAAGTTATGTCGTAATTCTTTAGAATGCTTAGACAAAGCAGTTTCCGCGGTTATGTTATGCGTTAAAGGGTATTGATGATTATACAGTCGTTTTTTTAAATACTGTCTAGTTTGCCCTACGTAACATTTATTACAGTCTTTGCATTCTAATTTATATATGATGTTACTTTGATAAACTTTTTTAATCTTAGTTTTTAAATTTGTAAATAACTGCCTGTTATTGTTTGGTTTAAATATAATGTTTATATCTGATTTTTTAAATTCATATTTAATTTTGTCACTTAAGTCGTTGATATATGGAATTGTGTGATATATTTTATTATTTTGTTTAGTGCCTGTGTTGTATATTTATGTATTCGTTTTTTTATTAGTTTATCGTAAAATTCTTTTGGATAACTATTTTTGTTTAGAATTGATCTATAACTTTGCTTCTAAAATCAGGATGTACTAATTTAATAGCCTGCTCAACTAAACTATTAATTACGCTTTTTTTTTAATTTACCGAAGTGTTAGTGAATAGTAGTTTAGGTGTCTGTTGCTACTAGTGTCTTTTATGTACCAATTTGTTTTTATGTTCGTGTTATTATGTATTATTTTAACATTTAAAAAATTTATAGAATTTTGATTTTCTTTTTCAAACGTGAATTTTAATCTATCATGATAGGAATTAAATGTGTGTATAACATGATCAACTTTACCTAACGGTATGCAACATATGCAATCATCTACATACCGCTTGTAAAATTCAACATGACAATTTAGTTTACTTAAAGAATCTTGCCCAAGATCCTCCATTACTAAATTTGCTATTACTGCAGATAATGGAGAACCCATTGCAGTACCAAAATTTTGTTTGTATATTGTGTCTTTGTATTGAAAATAGGTAGAACTTCAGTTTTGCAGCCAACATTCATTTTTCGGTAAATTTGTATGATTTTTTATTAAATCCCACTTTTTATCTATACTAGATAAAGCTAAATCTAAAGTTATATTGAGTAAATTAATGGGTGAATCATCAGGTGTAACTTCAAGATGGAATAAAAGTAAATCAGTGGGTGGTGGTCCAGATACCTAAAACAAGGAATTGTATCTTTTTCAGTGTATAACGACTTCTCAAAGTTTCTGAAAAGTCTAATCAAGTTTGAAAATTCTGTTGTAACTTTAAGGTGGGATAAAAATTAATCGGTGGACGAAACAACAGTTTTACTCCTCACATAAAACCATTTGCTTCAAATTTTGAAAATATAGCCAATAAATGAACAAAATTTCAGTGTTTTGGATTTTTGCACGGGAGATTCCTAAATATGTCGATAACGGTTAGTGAGCAACAACTGGTGAAATATTTCCGCTATTGTTGTGGCTTTCAGGTGTATTGCACTCGTTCTCTACATACTAAAATAGAAAATAGAAATCTACAGAGATTATTTATAAAAAAATCTTTAACAAATACAACAAAAATATTGAAGACAGAAGCAGCCCCTCTCCTATAATTCTTATATAGATGATTTGCTGTAGAACGAATTGTGTGTTGTGTTCTGAAAAGTGAAAAATTATATTGGATTTTCACATCGAATTTTTATTCCATATAGGCAAGATTTAGTCACCAAAGTAATTAAGCCACCCTTCACCTGAAGATACAACAGCAAATCCTTTATCAAAGGTAGTATATAGTGTTTTTTTTTTCAGAGTTGGGCACTGTGGGCCTAAAAAAGAACCAAATAATCTCGTTTATTTGATTTCTTGCCCTTCAACGAAAGTTGCTTCTAAAGTCAATGTATATGGATGATTTAGTTATCCACATAAATGATTTTATATTTGTAGTTTGCAGGAAAGAAAACTGATATTCTATTTGTACGACCACAAAGACAAGTTTTTGCGTTAAAATTTACTAACACTAGAAAGGCATGAACATTTTCTTCTACTTATTGTTAGTAAAAAACAATTCAACAACTTCTCAAGGAATATCTATAATAGCATCTACATACTTCAAACGTTTTTTGAATTAATTAAAGATAAAATAATGTATGTTCCAATTAAAATACTGACTGATATCGAATGCTTTTAATGAAAAAAAATTAAGCTAGAGTAGCGGTAGAAATAATACTTATCAATGTGTAAATAAAGCTGCTATGAATCTTGCGCATTTCAATAGAGAAAAATATAACTACCTACAATTCTTAACGAATAATCAATACATTAATAAGCCATGTCATCCTAACATAACTGCCTCATAACCATCATTTATCTTCCAATTCACGAGTATTGCAAGACAAGTTGGAAAAAGAACAGATGTCGCCATAAGGGCATCGATAAATCATCAAACACTCTTTGTTTCATACTTGTAAACCACAATAAAATTGAAAATTATCACTTGACCACACACCAGGCAAGTTTATCTGACCTTGAACTTACGTCTAATAAAACATTGAAAGTTCATCATACTCTTTGGATACCTGAAGAGGTAGACAAACACCGAAAGTGCTAAAACCGATAATCAAACCCTGAAATTCATAGATCTTATTGTCAGATATCACCAGACCACCACATACAGAAAATTAAATACATTCAAGCTATGGTCAGTCATGTCTAATCGATGTGATGAAGGTCGAAAAATATTCAATCAGTTCTGTGGTTTTTGGAAATTTGTACGGAGCTGGTTCTATGAAAAAGTATAGAGAATTTTTAATAAATTAAGTTTCGTTTTGTAATTTGATTTGTGCGAAGCTTTTATATATTTTTTAAATATAATAAGTAAAAGTGAAAATTCTATTTTGTCTTGTATTGTTTACGAGCAACTGTACTGCTGCGGCCAAAATACGATTGAGCAAATTGCTTTGTTGATGCTCTTTAACGTGATGATGGCTATGCTCCAAAGTAACTTTGGCATTAAATTGTTTGACTAATTAATGAAAACTCAGATTTATATAGCTAAAATTTAGTGCAAATGTCTAGTTAGTCTTGCTCCTTTATTTTTTGGGCACGGTTCAATATATTTTATTTAAAAATAAAAACTTGTTTAAAAAAATTAATCCCGCTCTGAGGATTTTAAAATTGGCAACTAGCTAAATACAAATAGATACAATAGGAAACTTCACGCTTAGGAAGTCAACACAGATTACCTCTGATAGCACATTACCTTTGTTTCATTTACTTGCATACAATATCTAGCAATGCTTCCTACTCGCTTCATTACTTCTAAAATATATTAGAAATATAGAAAAATCCGAATTACTGAAGTATGATGAAATTTGTTATGCTGTAATAGGGAGACTAATTAATTTAAAGGTAGATTTATTGATCAATTTTACTCATTAGGTTACGAAATGAAGTAGAATATGTAACGGTTCTCAGCTTCTCACTTAATTGTAACTAATACCAACTAATGCCGAAGTAATATGCGAGTAATTTACTCCTTAAATTAATTTCATTCTATGTGTATGATGTAATATCCATGGAACATGGAGATTGAATTTTCAATGGAATATTCTGTATTGTCTCCAATGTTTGATACTAACAAAAAACAATTACCCTTTATTGAAGAATGATGTGCATTATTCGGGAATATCGGAAGATATAGTTGCTTCATTCTGATACGAAATTCTAAGTCGTTCGTCAAAATAAAGAAAATTTTTTATCTAAAAGTGTGTTCTAGATAATATAATATTGGCCGAACATCTTACTAGTGTTCCTCTTCAGAAATTATTAGATATCACCCCAAAAAGATATTCCCTATACAAGAGACGTCAAAAGAGCTAATTTCATATTGTAGACCAAATGGGAATTATGAATTTTCTGGATAGAAACAATTTTCTGACAAGGGGTTGTCCGACACGCACTTTAATGAATCTCAACTAAGTTATAGAGGAACCTTCCCTTAGTAGAGCTTTTACCCTAGTTGCTAAGAAAATCAACGTTCATTCCTTTATATCAATGATGTTAGTTTCTCAACAAGCAAGTCTTCGTAGCCCAATAGATAACTACGCCTGCCACGCTGGTGGCTCGCGTTCGGTTCCTGCTAGTGCATTTTTTTATCTTATCACATCTTATCATCTATTTTTTATCACGATATTAACAGTTATATTTTGCCGTTTGCCAAGTTTTATTATTAAATAAATTGGAAGCAAATATGCATTATGTGGTGTATTTGGAATTTATTTATTTATCTATTTAGATTGCAGATAAAAAACGGACAGCAAGCAATAAACGAACTGCAGGTAAGAAATGGACCGCAAGACAAGCAAGTGGCTCGAATATTCGAAGTTCAAAATATACGTCATAGTGCAGATTTGCTGCCAATTTATTTAATAATAAAGTTACCACTGCGAAAAATATCATTTATAAATAATTTGTATGAAATATAATTGTAAATATTGAGCACAATAAGATTGAGAAAAAATGCACTGGTAGGAATCGAACGCGAGCCACCAGCGTGGCAGGCGTAGTTGTTATCAACTGAGCTACGAAAGCTTGCTTGCTGAGAAACTAAAATTATCGATATAAAGGAATGAACTTAGCGCTTTCATTCAACCTATTATACAACCTTGATTTTCTGAGAAATTAGGGTGGGTTAGGATAAAAGCTCGTACCTGGGTACTGACATAGTTGAGATTCATTAAAATCCGTGTCGGACAACACTGGTATTACCCTTGTACGACTCTTTCAGGACAAACACCTACTACTCACTACTTTCATTGTCCCTCGTACCGAAAACAAAAAGGTTGAATTGTCAAGCAGATTTTGTCGACCTGTTAAATCTCCATATATGAAGGAGGCTCCTGAGATTATTCTTATTCTTTTTTTTCGTAGGACTACAACCCAGGATGTGATTGATTTTCTGTACAACGCCGCTACTATTGTAGATTTGCTTCACCTCGGCATTATTCTTATACATTCTTAGTTAGGATTTGGGTCGTGGAATGGACCATACATTTGAAGATCTTTTTCGAATCATCTGTTTCGCTACTATTGCTTTGGTTTCCAGAAATTATTGCCAAAGAAAACGGAGCAGAATCAAACCGAATGGGAGGAATGGAAATGAGAACACAAAAGTGGCCCAAATGGCGAGTAAAATTTACAAACGGTGTCATTTGTCCGGCAACGTTTTCAGAAATTAACCAGTAATCGAAACTAATGTAAAAAAATTGAAGTTCTTAAGAAAAACTTAAAATTATCACTTTACGTTTCTCTTATTATGCTGTCAGCTTCAGAATATTTCTAAAGAGACTTTAGAAGCATTTTGAAGCAGCTGCCAGCGTGATCGGGGAGGAAGCACAAGTAGTGCAGGACAAGGAATACCAATACTTCAGACCATATAGTAACCGGATATCATCTCAAGAATTAACGAAGATAACACACACACAATCACGTTCAGTTTGCGCAATTTCTCTGGAAGGACTTTCCGCAAAAAAAAAAACGTTTTACTCCACTATATCTCATCAGAACAGTATTGTACTTCACGCACTGGAACTAGAAATCAAACTTCACGCATTCATATCTTTATGTTAAGTGGATACTTTAGAAACAGTAGTAGAAAAGTTTCTATATGAAGGTGTCTTCAAAAATGGGGGCTTTGAAAATTGAAATGACAATATTTTTCCTGCTTAGGAAGATTTGAAATTAATATCCTTCACAAGTCGTACAACAAAAAATTGGTCTCCTCCTCAGTAGCTGTTTTCGTAGAACAGCTACTGACGCTGCTCGATGGTTTAGGAAATTTCTGAAGATCTTTCAGTTCAAAAACTTAACAGACAATTTCAACAGTTAGTCGTCAGTTTCAAATTTTCTTTGAACAAGTACTTGTAGAGCTTTTTTAACATATTTCATTGCTTTATGGTTAATGGCTCTTTGGCGCGAACTTGTGAATGAACTTTATAATTTAGCTCCGCAGTGTAACATTCCAGTCTTTTGACGTAGGTATTATGTTTAATATTCGTCAGCCTTTATTGTTGATTATTTAGAATAGAAATTAGAAATAAACGTAGATGTATAAGCGTATAATAATACATCGTGAAACAACATTGTATTCAAATACCTGTGCATATTATCCTCTTAATTTTGGAGTTATGAATCAGAAAATATGCGTCATCAATGCAGAAATAATTTATCAATAAGAAGAAATACTTTGATATTAATTTCCGTAAAGATCATAAAATCCCTTTATCAAATAAATATTGGTATATCGCAGGATTACTTAAAGAAAAAAACAGATAAAGAAAAATTTAGCATTGTAAAATTTTGCGGTAATATTAGCGCATTTTATCCGCAATATATTTATACCCTTTGCAGTATATGTTTAATTGTGTAGTAACACGCAATCTTTATTGCAGCTCTGAATAATAACAGTACAATTGATAAATAAATAGATATACCGTTCTGCACCTACGAATACAAATAACAACATAACATGACACCTGTCAAAACTTACTGTATGATTGATGCCCCACATTAAAACCGAAAGAAACGGTTCATTCGCCCTAAACAGCTTCACTTTTTGATGTTTCACTCGGAAGTGTTTTTTCTTCAGCTTCGATAAGCCCTGTCCACCGGGCAATGACATTTTGGCAAATTTTCCGAAAGCTTCACCAAACCTAACCGAGAAATAATCGTTATGACACAACTACTACGCCGAAAATGTTTGGCCCACGATCATTTTTTCGAATCTATTACACTTAAAATTCGAATATTCGGCGTTGCTAAAGCATCGTAATCAACGGCGGCTAATGTAAAAAACACCACCTTAAGTCGTGCACACCTTCCAGCGGTCTCATCGATTATTTTGTGTTGAATCACGCATTAAACCGAAACGAAAACGACTATTAAGTAATATGTGTATGGCTGTACCCTAGACTTATACACCGGACGTTCGTTTGTCGTTTAATTTGTAACCGGTCGACGAAAATTTAGAACACACCGACACAAAATCCGAATAATAATTTAATAACGAGAGCATACATTTACATTCGTGCTCGTCGCGCCACCTATGTAACTGTCAGTGAAGGTAAATGCGCGCAATTTGAACTAATGAAATACAGTCAATCCTCGTTAACACGAACTGTCAGACAAATCTGTCGATAAATTAACGCACTTAAAGAAACTTATCTTTTATACTCAGGCGTAACTTAAATCTGCTATGTGCATATACAGTGTTCTCCTTTTTTAACTTTATTATTATTATTAATTACAGTGTAGTGCATACTTTATTTTATTAATGTCATGAATTGAACATTGTTTTACAGGAATATATTTCAATTATATACATATGTGGTGTCCATATCAGAGACTGGTAGTTTATACTTATAGCTTTATGTTGTGTTCGCGATGAAACATCAAAACATTTACATACAAAATGCTTCACACAACTTTGAAATTTTATTAATATTTACCACCCTATATTATTCTGGCTCGTCTTAACCACGTGCCATTAGGTCAGAAAAACTAGAGACTGCTTAGCCACAAACGGCATCAATTTTGTTTTTTGTTTCTGAATGTACACAGTAACCTTTCATTTAAATTTTGAGTATCATCAGAAACCTATCACAGTCATGGGTGACTAAATAGAGCTAATATGAGGAGTGTGGAGCTATAACTGTTTCACGATTAAATCGGAATTGCAATCCGTTTTCTTCCACAAACAGAAACGCCGAGATGAGATGGAATTTGATACAAATACAAAAAAAAAGTTGTCCCTATTAAATGACGTTAACTCATTCAAACATGTCTGGGAGAGTAACTTTTCTTTTAAAATATCTGTTTTGTTTCAAAAAGGGAGAGAAAAAATTCTGAACAGACCAACATGATAGCCATTTCGTATTGCCTGAAAGCAAGCCAAAATCACACTATCCAACATCTTATTCATGTTAATATTGACAAATATGTTAACACTGTTAACAGTAAATTTCGCATATTGCAAATATGAATTATAAAAATGTCTAAAGAATCTATATCCAGATTTAATTTGATACAATTTCATATTTTAGAGAAACACTGAAAGATATAAAACTAATTTTGTCACGTAAATTTACTTTATCAATTAGAGGTTGTAATTTTGAGTAGTCTGTTCAGAATTTTGTTTCTTCGTTGGTTTGTTTTCCCAAATACATAACACAATTCCATTGTAAATCAAAAAAACACATTCATTATTATTATTAAACATATTTAAAATTGCCGCAATATTTTAATTTCATTGGACTCGATCGATACAATCTGGAACCACGTTTTCCTAACCTTAAAATTTTCCCTTCCCATTCCAAGATTAGATTTTAATAATTTTTTAAAATAACTTTTAATAATTATCCCAATTATCCGCATTTTCTCAAAAACAGAAATATGGTTTTATCGGAAGGCGCTAAACAACGATTATCAATTGTCGTTAATCTAGGCAAAACAGTCTTTCATTATGGATTTCTTCCTGCAGTTTTATATTTAGGTATTTTAGGCTGATTTTGATTATCAGGGCAAAATATATCTACATTTTAATATTTTAGGTTTTAAAAAAGGGGCAGATCCCGGTATGCCGGAAATTACAGTAGGAAAGTAAGTGGTATAGTGTAGTTTTGAATTTGGGTTTTAATTCTAATATATTGTTTTCCAGTTTATTATGGTAGAAAGAAGAAGGGATTAGTTGTTGGATATTAATTTTTACTTGACATTTTAATTATGTGTCGACATAGTTTACAATGTTTTATTTTTACAATAAATAAGTAAATAAATAAAGATGTACGTATCACAGATATCGAATAAAATCATCTGATACATTTTGAATTGAAATTTTCTTTAACATTCATCTGTAGCTAATCTGTCATATTTATTTTCTCTGGGTGGTTTTCGGGTTAAACACCTGATAATTATAACAATTGTTGATATAAAACAAATGATTACAATTCCTAACCTATAAAAAAATGTAACAGTTGAGTGAGGTTTTAATTGAAGATATTGGCAAACCTATTACTTACCATAAAAACCACAAATCTGAGTGGTTGTTGCAGCATTTGTTTTTAGAACAACAATGTTGCTCTTCATTGCATAAACCAATTTTACAATTAAATTCTTTGCTTAAAGCCTGTATATGCAAGTAAAATAATAATTATTCATCATTGTTTTGGAATTAATACTTACATGATTGACAAGGCAAAAGAAAAACGAAATTGTAAAATGAAAATACTGAAAACATTCCATCTTCTCTGAAAAGAAAATCAATTGTTTACAAGAAGATGAATTATGGGATATTTGAAATTATTCT
>SMLS01069558.1:0-12419 GCA_004785975.1 Popillia japonica
TATTGCATTCTTTAGTTTCTCGACGAATATAAACATACATTGAGTCGGGTCCGTAATATAATTTTTTAATATAAAAATTTTGTACGAAAATTAATAAATTTTTCATTTCTTCGTTATTGTGGTATATTTACATATGTGTGATTCTGTTCGGACATTACATATTTACTACTCCGTCTCTTTATTGCTGGGACACCCTGTATATTTGGATCTAATCAATATATTTTATTTCAGTCTTAGAGAATGTCTTAGAGATTATCGGCTATTTTCTTACTTTTGCATAATGCAGTAAATCAAATACTTTAATGCTAAATACGAAATTCAGGAAAGACATATCTTAAATATACATTATTTTTGACAAATCTCTTAATACGCCATCTATGCTACACGTGTTGAATTTATAATCACCGATTTCTGTAGTCATAAACGTCAATTTCTTTATAGTTTCAAGTTCATAAATGTTTATATGTAGGAACAAAGTATAAAAATATAATAATTAATAATCGTATTTGTCCCATTATTAGAAATATCGGTAGCATTGATACTAGAATTATAAATTGTATATAATCAATCCAGGTTAGAGTAAATATATTGTAACATAGACTGATTGTAGCGGTTTTCTCTGACGAATTTACTGAGTTAATTCGCATGTTAATTCGCACAGATCGCAATACGGTTCCAGTTCGCCTAGCGTGCTAATAAAGGGGGTTTTGTGTCACGGAGAGATCGACGTGCAATGCGGTTCATTGGCGCTTCCAGGGGATTCACCCTGTGCACTTAATCAATCACTGCTGCCAACTGCTGCGTGTCCGTCGCGTCCAGTTGCGATAATGGCGTATCGTGATCGTATCGGGTGTTGACGCAACTGTTACAAATTGCTTTCGTTATTTCCGGAATTTATGTAAATGACCCTGATGAAGAACAAAATTTATGTCATTACTAGATATTTGAAAGTTTGAGATATCGTTTAATGCGATCTACATGCATTCTCAGAAAACGAATTAACATCAATCTTTTCTTCATAACTTTCTTATTGAGTTAAACCTCATCGGCTTCTTAGTTTAATCACATTCATCAGAAATTTCTTCAGAATTTCCCCTGTAGTTAATCTTGTCTCGCTCCGTTGAATTTACCCACTGTTTTAAAGTCGTTAAAAGCCTATATACTCCTTCATCAACTTTCTCGCTAAATAGATTTACGGTTTCGCGGTGTATACTGTATTAATATGAGTAATCTGGAGAAAAGTTTTGTCTTCGAGTTTAACTAAAGCTTACTGCGGTTGTTATTTTGCACTTACATCATAACTTCGATGGAAGGAAACTATACCTTCGTCTAAGTAATTTGATTTAGCTAATAAGTTGAGTGTGGTTATATAGTGAACCCGGAGAGAATTTAGACTTGGCGAAGTTTGAATAAGGATTTCCTGAATTGAAAATAATTGTGATAGAAAATGAACAAATACTTTAACCGGTATAGATAAGTTAGCCTATACTTGCTGAGCAATGTATTTTGCGTTATGTAATGTACGACATAATTTCGTGATATTTGTACAACAGGCAAGTAAATAATTTCGTAAACTATGGAACTATAATTGAAATGCTAAACATTATCCGTTTCTGAGAAATCAAAGTTGTTAATCAAAATAACACACATATAAATACAACCATCATATGGCTAATACTACACGTTGGAATGATATTCACGTATCCGTATCGTGTTATTGCTGTAGCATGTTTCGCAACTAGGATAATTACATTTGCATGTTACATGTCCGTAAACAGACAGCTCATGAAATCTCTTCTAAGCTCCACAAAGCAGGAAAGCATGACATCGTGCTAGCTTTACTAGGTGGTTGTAATAGTAATTTCAGAGATTATAGTTGAGAGCGCTCTGTTACTTGTTCGTAACAATATTATTACAAAGCAAACACGAAACGTTGCTCGACATAGCATTTCGTTGCTATTAAATTCAATATTGGTTTCGAACTTAGATAATTCCACTTTAAATAAGGAATTATCGAAGTAAAAGACATTGTAGTAGTTTTCTTTATTTTAAAATCTTAAAAAAAATGGACGAAAGGTATGTTTTTAAGTAAATAAATATGGCTGATTCATTTTTGATCCTCACCATTGTGATCTCGCTTATTATTGAAGATAGACGGTAGGTTTAAATTTGGCAAAGTTGCTAATTTTTGTGGTTATTATGATCCCGAAAAGAAAGTAGACTTAGAACAAATGACGTTCCAGATATTTGAAAAAAATAATCTAATTTTCTTAATTTGCTTGTAGCACTTTTATTAGGTCTTGTAGAGGATAACTAAAGACACATTCTCAATGCCACTTTTGCTCCTCTATCTAATGGTGTACTTAAAACTTTTATAAGACGTTTCGTTTTCTTTGGATTATCATCAACTTTGTTATTTCTTATGGGAGCCATATTGGATTTTGACACAGCTAGAAAGATTTTTTTTCTGATTTCAACCATGTGTCATATGTTGAAAACAAAATTTGATATAGTGTGTTAATTGACCAAGAATCTGATTTGAGATTAAATGAGGTAGGTAGCTATGAAATTTCGAACTGTCAATCACTTACAATTGAGTATCGCGTAAATGAAAATCGATGTTAAATAAGATAGCCATGGAATTGCGAACTGTCAATTATCGTTGCGTTAGTAACTCAAAAACGGCTTTCACCAACGAAGAGAAACGAGATAATATTATGTATTTTTACAGTTGTATCCCAAACGACTACAAACCTATCATACCATTTTTCTAGATCTTGACAGAAATTTAGCCGAATATGGATCGTGGAGAATTGAGTTGAAATAAGCTGAAACCGAACGGAGTCCATGTTAGTCATAGTTTACTACCTGGTGATAACTTAAGACAAATGAAATATTGTAATTGGTTACTGGGAAAATTAGAAAACTATGAAGATTTTTTGAATTAAATTATCTGGTCAGATGAATCGAAATGTACAGCTAACCGGCTAGTAGCGCGGTGCCTAGTGTGCTCGCTTCCCAGTCCGTCAGTACTGGGTTCGAACTCCGGTATGTTCTTTCTGACTTTGGTTTTCTGTAGTTTCCCAGATTCTATGGCAAATGCTGAAAGGCATCTTAAGTTGGTCTACAACCGCAGGCATAATAATAACTCATTGCCAGCCGCTGGCACCTGTAATTGGCACAAACTGTTGGAAATGTGAAAGCATGAATTATTGTTACTATGGCAGAATGTTTCGAAATACATTAGGGTAAAATTTCAAATATTTGCACTCGCTACTGTTGTATTTTAGTTCGATGACTAAAAGATACATAACATCTTGTTTCTCGTGGCCTCTTTTCTCACGCCATTTTTCCGTTGCTAATTCAGTTAAAAATTCCATGGCTACCTTATTTAACATCGATTTCCATTTTTGCGATACTCAATTTTAAGCGATTTACAGTTCCAAATTTCATAGCTACCTACCTTATTTAATATCAAATTAGATTCTATGTCAATTAACACACTATATCAAATTTTGTTTTCAATATATGACACATGGTTGAAATCAGAAAAAGAAAATCTTTCTAGCTGTGTCAAAATCCAATATGGCTCCCATACGAAATAACAAAGTTGATGATGATCCAAAGAAAACGAAACGTCGTATAAAAATTTTAAATGCACCATTTGATAGATGAGCAAAAGTGCCCTTGAGAATGTGTCTTTAGTTTTCCTCTGCAAGATCTAATAAAAGTGCTACAAGCAAAATAAGAAAATGAGATTTTTCAGTTTTTTCAAATAACTCGAACGTCATTCGTTCTAAGTCTACTTTCTTTTCGGGATCATAATAAGCACAAAAATTAGCAATTTTGCCGAATTTAAACCTACCGTCTATCTTCAATAATAAGCGAGATCGCAATGATGGGGATCAAAAATGAATCAGCCTGTATAGGTAAAAGTGAAAATTATAAACTATACCTGAAACGGCGATTAGGTGCGGTAGCAACCCTGTACGTGCATTACATCACAGATCGTTATACCGCAAATAACGCATACCATTGGTTGATCGTGTTTTGATTATTATTCTCGATATTTCATTTTATTATCTTTATTATTATGTTATTCCTAATATTTTATTAATCAGATTTCTTAAAGGCGTTTTTCAAACCTCGATTTTATCACATCCAAGTAAATTCACAAAATTGTGTTAAAATATGTTGAAAAAACGTTTGTTTTGAAGGTTATATGTACCTATTTGATACACAGAATTCGCGTACTTGGAGAAGGAATTACCTATGTATGTCAAATTATGAAATATCTAGAGAATGGAACATCAATTTACTACTTGACTAAAACTTGATTAAACGCTGGGTATACTGTAAATAAGGCATAGACAGACATGTCCGTTCTTACCGTAAATCAGGCATTTGTGGAAGGTTTCTCAACAGGCCTTAAAAACCCGTCTGGCAAAGGAAGGAAGTTAATTATTACACATATAGGCTCACTGGAAGGATTTGCAAAAGACGGTTTATCAAATTAAGCTCTTGACTAGGTTTTTTGCCATGTTTTTCCCTAGTCCTTGAGCAGAATTGTTAGAGCTTGACAGAAAAATACATTGATATAAAGATCATTATTCTTATGATTATAAATTTACATTTCAAAATTATCTTAAATTGTCCACTATATTGTAAACATAATCCGATATATCACTGAATTTCCTTGTCTGTAGATAATTTGGTTATTTATTTATTATTTGACACGAATTACATGTCAATTTTATTCCACTGAGGAAGATGTAACGAAAACCAAATTATATTGTAAAGGTTTCGGAATAAATTTGATCTTTATTCGAATTAGAGTGTTGTAATTGACCTAGAAGTGGAAAAAAATATCAGAAAAATAAGATAAATAAAACTTAATGCACGAGATGCAGCTGCGCATAGCTGCGACATGTGTTCGGGTTATACCGGAAGTTGCCATAAACTTTCTTATTTTAAATGAAACATCCTGTATATTATTTTATTTTTAAATTCCCGAGAAAATTTTATGATGAGTTCTATAAGGTTTCCCTATACCTATTTTCAACTGCTACTTAGATATCTTGATTTTTTTGAAAATTTTGAAAGATGTAGCGTTATTTGCAACACGGTATCTTTTGCCCATTTTCGACTGGTCATAAACACTTCTAGGATAGATGGAAGCACAAGAATGACACTTTCGAAATCCACATTGACAATTGATTTGTCGCATCCAGGGTGTCCAAAACTGCATGACCAATAATTACTAAATCTTCAAAGTTGAAAACGTTCTTTTTTTTCAAATGGAACACCCTGTATATTATTGGATGATCAGATGCAGAATTTAATTCTGCATCGATTTGCTATGCTTTCCCTGCAACTATTTCCAACGGATTTCTTGTTATGTCAATATTTTCTGTTTTAATGTATTTTTTGACAGAAACTGAAATATCGTATGTGTTTCGAAACAAAATGAACATGACTGAAACGGTAGAAACTCATTTCAATTAGAAAATGGAAACAAAACAGGAACATAAGAAATTTTGCAACGTAGTAACAAACGAAAAATATAAAAAAATAGGAACATAATGACAAGAAAAAATAAAATAAATTAAACGAAATAACTACAATAATTGTTCTATGTGAGCACCATTTTGGTTCAAACACTGAATCACTCTATCATGTACTCCTCGGGACCGACCTCCGAATTTCGTCTGAGGTTATATTGGTGAACGCATCGTGAACACGGTTCAATAGTTTTTCTCTCGTTAATACAGGTGTAGAGTACACTTGCCCTTTTATGCGACTCTACAGGTAAAAGTCCAAGGGTGTCAAATCGGGTAATCTGGGTGGCCACTTCTAGGACCCCTGGGGACCAATCCACCGATCCTCGAACATCAATGTCAATTGTTGATGTACAGCTAGTGTAGAGTGCGCGGAAGTTGACAGCAGCTAGTTGACACCTGCTGTTCGCTCTCTCTCCTGGAGGTAGAGTATTTAAAAAATCACTAACAAACGTAATTTCCCAAAACTGAGCTTCAATTCTTGCAAATTTTCCAGAAGTCATTGCTGGTAAGTCCAGATATCGCTCGTTAAATAATCTACATGTGCGTCTGACAATTCGTTCATATTCACCGTGCGTATAAAACAAATTTAGCAGATCATTATTCGAATATTCTTCAACATTCTCCATTATTAACTGTATTTTATAGAGTTAGCAAAATAGAATTGTACTACTTTGACATAAAATCGACAACTGTCAAGTCACTTGTTCTAATTCCTCTTATAATAATCAATGCTTACTGGATATGATTTTGTTGTTTTATTAGATTTTAGTAAAAAATATAGAATAACAAGAAAACCGTTGGAAATAGGTATAGGGAAAGTCATAGCGAATCGATGCAGAATTTAATTCTGTGCATCGATGTGCCCCCTGTGTGTCATGCTGTTAGTAACGTAGGTAAGTACACAAAAATAAATTCAGTATCTATTATTATTAATTATGTATTATGACTTTTCTAGAATAAGAAAACAATGAATAATAAAAAAATGGGGGAAATAAAAAGATCGGTTCTACGTGATTAACTTTTTGCGAAGATAGATGACGCCATCTTTGGGATCATGTAATATACTGAAAATTATGTTGAAGGAATCCTTTAGTATTTGTTATAATTTCTTTATTCTTTTTATTTATTCGTGAATATGCACGAATTCGTTTTTCGAATCGCGGTTTTCTATCAACTATAAATTTTAAGTTTTAAATAAAAGCGGGGGACCTGTTTTTTAAAAACTCTACTCTCAATAAAAAGAATCTAAAGACATGACTTTCTTAAATATCATAAAATTTGATTCCATGTAAAAATTTCTATTTATTATTAGACACATCTTTCCTCAATTTTTTTGGCAAAATATCGTTTCAATACATATTCCGACTGAAATTTTCTTTGATTACGAATACGAATAGGGGCAATATGTTCTTTATGCATAATAGAAGCCACTGAAAATCACTGCTTCCTCCTGGAATCAAATCGAGATGAGATACATATCTGTGATCGATTTTCAAATATTCGTAAGTTATATTACTTTTTGAAACGTATCCAACCAAGATGAGTTTCTTTTTATAACATACATATATCAGGTTTTGTCATTCTATCTGTATTAGAAATGCATATGTGTGTATAATAGAATCCGGCATATGTGCTTGTATGCGGGAGAGATATCCGGATACCCATTTCAAATTTAAATTAACTGACTTCGTATGCATTGAAATTGAATTGGAGATTGCATATGCAAGGGCTCCCTAGATGCGAGATTGATATCAATGCATAGCATAGTTGATAGATTTTTGAAATATTATAACGAGAAAATTTTGAATTTCGGTTGATACAGTTATTTATTTCTCAATTATTATTTGTTGATTAAAACATTAAAGTCTGCAAAACAATTGCGATCGTAAACAGTTTATATTATTGAAGAAAACACTGCACAACCCTTGCATTAAAGAGTGAGCACTTTCCTCTACTAAACTAAAGAATATTTATTCTTATCTTTTTTGAAGAATCGATGTACTTAGTTCGTAAAACACATCTGGCGTTTTCACTCTACGTGGCGGGTAAACTGCAATCCTATCGTTGAGTAAATCGCCTTACCTTAGAAAATGTTTTCCGATCGCGTTGTCTGTGATGGGGACCAGATGCAGATTTGTCCTGAATTGTGAGTACATATGATGCGCCATCACTAGCATCCAGCATAAAACGCATAGTCGAATGTACTGCAGCGAGAAGGCTAGCGCTATGCACAGCTCTGGATCCTGAAATAATAAGAACAAAAGAGTAGGATCTATCTAGCACGGAAAAACTAGTGCAGTAAAGGTATAAATATATAGAAGTAAAAGGGATCGTTAAAAAATTTGTTTCAGTACACTATCAAATAAACGTTATTTTCGTGTTTAAACGAAATTTAGTTTTTAGTTTTGATTTTTTTATTTATTTATACAGTTTTGTTTGGGAAAATATCCACACTTAGTAATAAATTATATTTTAGTACTGATCTGTTAGTAAACTTAACATTTCTAATTTTCAAACCTCTTACTTTCTCATTGGCGTATTTATTTCCACCAATACCTATGTGTGTGTCATGTTATATTTTTGCTTTTTCCCAAATTAATTCCATTGTATTATATAACTACCGAGCGACTAGAAATGATTGCAAATTTTTCATTTAAGGTGGCAACACTTCTCTAATTTTATGTTAGCACGCCTAATTTCTAAATTTAAATTACGACATAACCCACAAAATTATATCTACAACCATCTACAACGAATAACCAGGGTAGCAATTTTTTCAGTATTGCCAACGTAAATATACATATGTCATTTCGTAGTAGTAGTACAGTTCTAAATTTGTATCATCTAAATACCCATCATCATTATTAAAGGCGCCATATTAGTAATTTAAATTTGTAGTAAAATAAGTTCCCCTATTTTTATACATGGCATAGGTTAGTTTGGATTAGTTGACATCTTGACATCAGTTGGTATATGGTTGGTATACTGTTGTCACGACATGGTCACGACATCGTCTATTCTATGTGATTCTATGTGTCTATTGTCGCCTAAAATTTATATTGCTTCTTTTTCGTCTTGTTGTTGTGAATATTTTAAAAACCTGTTCTTTTGCGAGCTATTGAAGGTATTTGAACCAAAGTAAGACTGTATCAATATTATACATGCATTTACCTTTCAGTTTAGGTTAAAAAATGGTGTTTGCCTTTGAGGAGGACGCCCTTAGACTAACAAAACTAATGTATGCAACAATGGATGATATTGAGCACCGTATGATAGTTAGTCGAAAGAAATTATAATAATAATAATAATAATAATAGAGTTTATTTCAAAAAAGAATACATACACACACATACACGAAAAAAGAAACTAATGTAAGTATACGTACATATGCACTTGAAAACGTCAAATAAAATTTTACTTAGTATCTAGGTAGTCTTTTAGGGTATAACAGTTCAATTGAAGTAAGTAACTTTTATCTTTCTTTCTAAATATATAATGATTGCTAATATTTCTGATATTTAGAGGCAGTTTGTTGTATAGGGTGCAGCCCCTATATTGTAGATTGTTCTGATACATAGCAGTGGTGTGCTTTGGAGGAAGTAGGTAGTACTGTTGTCTAGTGTTGAGTGAATGTATTATGCTAGCCTTATTGAAATTATTGTAATATTTATGTGTGAAAGATAAAACTTCCAAAATGTATATGTCGTATAACGTTAATAGTTGATGGTCCTTGAAGATGTTTCGACAGGATTCCGTGGGTTTTAAATTAAATATCACTCTTAAGGCTCTTTTTTGTGCAACGAACACCCGCTCGGAGTAGGGAGATCCGCCCCAATGTATCACGCCGTATAGCATCACAGACAAAAAATTTGAGTAGTAGAATAGGTAGGGTAATAAAAGGGTATAAATATCACAGGATCTTTTTAGTGACCTTATCGCAAAGGAAATACTGTTCACTTTTTTTACGAGTTGGTCGACGTGATCATACCATTTCAGGTTGCGGTTTATAGTAATCTCCAGAAATTTTGCAGCATTGCTGATACGATAGGGCTTGTTTTTTAACATTATGTTATCAGATGTAACAGCCGTACTGTTTATTGAGAACACTACACAAGAGGATTTGTCCTCACTTATAGACAGTTTATTCTCGGTCACCCAGTGGTGTATTCTACGCCAGACTAAGTCTGCTGTGCTGAAAAGATCATAAGTTTTTGTTGCTTTAATCACTACATTTATATCATCCGCGTAATTAATAAAATTGCAATTGACACCCTGTAAGCATTTTATTATGTCATTTATGTAAATTAAGAAAAGAGTTGGGGCCAGAATAGATCCTTGCGGCACACCGACATTTGTATAGGACGGATTAGATATTGAATTTAAGCATCTAACACGTTGATATCTTCCGCTTAGGTAAGTAGAAAACCATTGTCTTGAAATTCCTCTGATGCCAATATATTCGAGTTTGTGTAACAAGTATTGGTGATTTACACAGTCGTACGCCTTCGATAGATCAACAAACAAACCCAGAGCACATTGTCGATGGTCCAGTGCCGTGTAGATCTGTGACAGAAAGCTATAAATGGCGCTATCAGTGTTCCTACCCGATATAAAACCGTGTTGTTCGTCATTAAGAATTCGATTATCCATTAGGAAGTTCATTAGTTTTTTATTTATTATATGTTCGTAAATTTTTGAGAATATGGGCAAGATACTTATCGGTCTATAGTTTTCAAGAGCTTCCGCATTTCCCTTTTTGAAGAGTGGGAGTATAACTGATGATTTTAGTTTGGATGGGAATATTCCATGGGTGAAAGATAAATTTATTGTGTGGCATAAAGGGTCACATAGATAGTCTATACAACACTTAATAAGGAATGAAGACAAGTTGTTTTCGTCTGGAGTGCTGGAAGAGTTTAAAGTTTTCACGCAAAGCATTATGTCATTGGGAGTGACCGGGGTTATAAAGAAACTAGACGAGTTCCAGGACAAGTATTTATCCAAACAAGATTCATTGCATGGTCCATTGAGTGAAGCACTAGCGGCAGCTGCCGAGAAGTAGTCGCCAAATGCCTCACATAATTCGGAGTCGTCAGAAAAATTCCCTGGTAAGGTTTTACTTCTGTTTGCCTGATTACATTTATTTATTAGTTGCCACATAGCTTGCATCTTATTGTTCGAATTCTATATGAAATTCTGGTTTTGCGCAATTTTTTGTTGCTGAATATAATATTTGTAAAACTGATTAAAGTTTTTCTATTCTGATTTGAACTCATTGTGATGTTGCGACATTTCTTTCAAAAATACTAACTTTTCGTGTAGTTGAAGAATTTCAGGCGAAATCCATTGTCTACTACGATTGTGATGTTTTTTATAAGGGAAAGATATTTCCACGTAGTAAGTGAAAACATTATAGAAAGCGTTAAATGACTCCTCAGGGCAAGATGTATCATATACTTCACTCCAGCTTTCTTGTTGCAGATAATTTAAGAAGGTTTCCATATTGTTAGTGTTAATATTACGTTTATAGGTGCACTTTGATTTATTGGGAACCCGTTCAAAATAAAGTTCAAGAATCTGGCCTCGGTGATCAGAAATATTAGCTTCGAAGCAGGAGGCTTCAAGCTTTTCAGTATATTTACTAACTATAAAATTATCTACACAAGACTGACTATCCCTGCCTATTCTAGTGGGAGATCTAAACACAATTCGCATGTTATATGAGTCTAATAAATCCGTAAACGTAATGTTTTTATTATTGACGGTATCAAAGTGTATATTAAAATCTCCGCCTAGAACAATGGCACCCGACTCTTCTTGCAATTTATCGAAAATAGAAGTGATTTCCCGAGTAAAGGTATCAAAATCCGCAGAAGGCGGCCTGTATACAACGATAACAATCATTTTTGGTTCATAAAGTTCTACACCACAGCACTCCATAACGTAGGGAATGGTGAAACTGTTGATATCTTCACGCGTTTTGCATCGAATGTTTTTCCTTGTGTAAATAGCGACACCACCGTTGTTACGTAGGCTATCACCAGAACTGTCACTTGGCACCTCTATAGAGCTCTATAGGTCTATAGAGCCTGATTACGTAAGTCGAATAAGGTACTGTGAATGGTTTAATGAAAATTGGCACTCAACAATAACCTTGTGGATTTAACATTTTACACTGACGAAGCATGGTGTCATCTATCAGGTTATGTCAACTCACAAAACTTTCACATTTGGGCAGCAGAGAGAACCTTGGAGTAAACCCTGCAAAAACTGCACTTGTGCCCTTTACTAGAAGAAGGAGACTGGATGGCCTACGAGCACCGTCTCTTTATAATATAGTTATAAAGTTCAGTCAAGAGGCTAAGTTCTTGAGAGTGACCTTGGACTCCAAGCTGAACTGGAACAGATTTTTTTTGAAGAAAATGACAGACAAATGTAAGAGGGTGTTACTAACAACCCGTAGAACAGTTGGGAAGACATGGGGACTCGAACCGCATATGACCTACTGGTTGTATAAACGGTAGTAAGACCTATGATAACTTACGGCTGCCTGGTTTGGTGGCCAAAGGTTGCGCGGGGGTGTGCGAGAGCTGATCTGTCAAAGGTTCAGCGTCTGGCATGCCTTTGCGTAACTCGATCTATCAATAGCACCCCAACAGCTGCAATGGAGACCATGTTAAACATACCTCCCCTGGATATATTTATCATGCGAGAGGCAAGAATGGGAGCATACAGACTGAAAAATACTAATAACTGGAAAACCCATCATGTGTCGGGGTACACTAGTATAGAAACAGTAGCCAAAAACCCAATCTTCGAGATGGGCAGCGACAAAACAATCACGGAAATTTCCTACGA
>SMLS01069559.1:0-16701 GCA_004785975.1 Popillia japonica
AAAAAATCAAGTTGAACAAATTACTCCTTCTGGGTTTAATACTTCTAATGTCACTGAGTACATCTTCATAATGAATTACGCCTCTTTTTTCGGTTGTCTGGTTCATCAATATAGGTCAATTGTCAATTGTTATTATATAAAGAATCTTTACTAGAATGTACGAAATATCTCTTAATTCGTGAAAACACATAATAGGAAATTAAAAAAACATGTACATAAGTACATACATATAATTTCGTATCCAGCCTTAGCGAAAAGTATTACGCACCTCTGTGACATATAGGTAATTTGTAAATTATTAAAGAACAGGAAACCATAGTGAAAAAATTATTAATTATTTATAGTCTACAGAAGCTTTACTGTGTGATTCATTAGTAAACTTGACATTCTTTTTCTCTAAAAATGTCGAAAATAAGATCTTATGTGAACTAAGGATATCTGAGGTTGGCGAAGCATAGAGAAAACAGCAATATTAGTCTGCGTGTGGCTATGGCTACCGATAGTGTCGATAGTTCGAATCCGAAAATTATAAGAGTAATTAATTGTACATAAATGAAATTACACTAATCGATTTGTTAACGCGGATTTTCGGTGACGTGTGAATTTGAATAAGACAATACCTTATCTGTATAGTGAGACTTGCCACGCAGTCTCTATCACCAAACCCCAAACATTGGGATATTCTGAAGCACAAAATTAGCAAGCACAACATATCATTCATACATGTAGCGGAATGTTGGAAGCATATAAGTTTGCTACATTCACCGACAGAAGATTACTACAGTTATTAAAGCCGGTGAACCAAGAAAATGAAAATGAACTATTTAAGAGGACCTTCATTCGCTTTGAAAATTAACAATTCTGTAAATTATAGAAAGCGTAGGTAATAGTTTTGGCCAAAACTGTAAGTCAAAGATTCGTAGAATAATGAAGTCATTCTCGTTGCTAATATTGCTCGAATACCAAAAATAAATAAACAAAATTCTTAGTATTAGTTAAAAAATGATTGCTAATATGACACTCCTACGGTAAATTTAAATATCATCGTATTTTGTAAATTAAATTTAAACATGGGAAATAAATATTATTTCAAATATTGCCCATTTCAGTATATGTATGTATGTGTTATTACGCATACTACAGCATTGATCATCTTTATGCGGTTTCACATGACGTTATTTCCTTTTACATATCCAATAGCAATCAGTAACATATTATCATTCCACATTAATATATGTTTTTATTAATTTAGTAATTTGTGCTAAACATTTAAATTAATTGTGATGGCAATTTTGCAGAACAATAGACAAGGCGAGAGTTTTGCCAGCGTTTCGGGTTCAATGATGGCAAAGTTCGATTTTGAAAGTTCCATAAGTCCACATAGCAGTTCACAAGGCGAGGAGTCAGCGAACTCTACGTCTATGTCCATATGTAAATCGGAGCTGTTGTTTAGTCCGGTAAAGGAAACACCTATGCCTGGTGCAAATTTCAGTGTCGACTCTTTGGATTGTGATCTCCTGAATGAACATGATATTATGCTAACGTGTCAAGCGAATAAAGATAATTACACCATTGCGTTTGAAGGATCCGTCACTATGTACTCGGAAGATAGCGATTTCCACGAAACAGGTAAACTTAATAAAGATCTCTAAACATATAATTTAATACTATCAGGCTTACGCCATGTTAATGTACTTAATCCCAAGCTGCCCATAGACTGAAATTCCGGATTTTCTTTATATAAGATTAGAAAATCAAACTCTAATACATCATTCTTTCAACTTTATGCTAGAAGAAATTTTCATAACAACAATGTAGGTATGTAGTTTTTCGCCATTGATTTTCAATTGTTTTGAGAATAATCAAATTCGCGCTGGGGACATTACAGCACAGTAGTCTTTTATAGGAAACTTATATGTATCCAAAAAATGACACAGAAACGCAACTTTAGTGGTTATAATACTGTTATTACTTGTTATAAAAAATATCCTAAATTATATGGGGGTGTGGAATACTTGTATAAAAACAATTACAAATGATACGACCTTTTGACAGCTGATAACTTTACTATGAGGTATATCAAAATAGTAGAACCTTAATTCTACAGATAATTGAAAGCTTATATCATTTATCACCTTTCATTCTTTTCTAATATATTGTTCTATATGTTCCTTTTAAAAATTACACATTTAAAGATGTTTTTAGTATGCATGCATCATAAACCAATCAAAACACACGCATAAGCGTGCATAATCAGGCGTTTAGAGGTTGCTTGGTAACAGCCAATCCCAAACGTTTAATAGTCCAGTGAAATGTCAAATGACATATAGGTACATGTCACTCGATAATATGTGTTGGAATTATTGATTATTGATTTGAATTATTATTTGGACTTTGCAGGTATTACCTAAACTTAATTCAGCTTCAGCAGCCAGTTTTTGAATTTCTGTCGACATTATTAATACAACAATGATGTTTAATAATTAAGTGAAATGTCAAATGACATAATATAGAGATACATATCACTCGATAAAATGTATTGAAATTATTGATTTGATTTCTTCTAGTTAAAATTATTGTTGCATTTATACTAAAAAATATCGTATGACACAGTGCATAATTAGCTTTTAAAGCACTCGTAACGCTAAAGCCACTCCGCTTCGCGTCGTGGCTTTATCGTTACGAGTGCTTTAAAAGCTCGATTATGCACTAGTGTCATAATATACTATTATAAACAATCTGGTGAGACCCTGTCATGATTAGTAAAATATATACAGTACAAAAAAATCTTATTTTTAGTATACATATACATATGTAATTTAAGTATATATTTTACTAACCATGACACGGTCAACATCCGGAAACCTTCATAATAGAGACCGGGCCGTGGAAGCCTATTTAATCTGGTAAGAGCCATACAGTCAGTCTCACTCGTATTCGTACACAACCAGTTGTTACAGAAAATGTAAACATATACATTATTTTTCAAAATATTTATGAATTCTAATTAGAAACAAAAGAAAATGATGTTTTCATAGTCTGATACTTAAAATAAAACAAATTCAAAAATATTAAAAAGAATTAAGTCACATTCGTATTCGTATGATAAAGTAATACCTACTAGCGCTAATGTAAGATAAATTTTAATATTTTGTGTGATTGCCTTTGGTTTTAATAATCTCATGGGCATTGATTTCACTAATTTTGCAGGAACGTCCGACGGAATCCGGCGCCATTCCTGCTCTATTTTATTTTTAAGGTGGGTTTTGTTGGTTGTTTGATATTGGCGAATCCGATCCTTTAAATTCGCCCGCAAATTTTCGATCGGATTAATATCCGGTAATTGCGGGAGTGTGTCCATGTCCTAGGGCAATTGTACAGAAGCCAAATCCTAGTTAGCTTGGCCTTATGTTTTGGATCGCCGTTTTGATAAACAATAAAACTATCCGCTATGCGCAAACGCATCGCAATTTCCTTCAAATTCTTTTTTCCGACATCGACTTACCATTTTGTCCATAATTCCATCAAAAAATGGAAATTCCCAATCCCGGCCGCAGAAAAACACTCCCTAAACATTACCGGCTCACCACCGTATTTAGCAAATGCTTGTAGGTGTTTCTTCTCCAAACTAGTATTGGGATTCCGCCATACCATTTGCCTGCCATCTGAATGAAATAGATTAATTTTGGTTTCATCAGTGAATGTAATTCGTTCTCAGAAGTTTTGCGATTCGTTTACATACTTTTGAGCGAATTTGAATCGTTTGTGTCTTAACTTTACTGATAAAGGATTTTACTCGGGCTACATAGCCTTTATATCCATGGTTTCTTAGTACTCCCCGAATTGCTTCGGAACTAACTATCTTTTCCGTTTAATTTCGTATTTGCACTGCTTATTTAGGGGAGAATATTTTTGGATTTAGTGTTATTTTTCTTAAAACATGACGCTCCTCGTATTGCGTTAAGATCTTTCTGTTCAGATTTCTTGGTTTGTCATGAATTCTATTTTCAGTTGTAAATTATTACATATACAGGGTTAGTTAAAAGTATGGAGACGGCGATTTATTGTCGTTAATATTCATTTTAGAGAATTATGTTCAATATAAAAGTTTGTTAGGATATTTTGATCTACATTTGAGAATATTTGATTTTGTTTTTCTTCAATTGTTTTTTAGTTACGCCTGTCGGCGCAATTTTTTAAATGGGAACTAGTAAATTTTACTCTACCATTCTATAGAGAATTTTTTCTCTTTACAATATTTTTGTTTTTTTTTTTTAATTCATTTTAATAACTTTTTTACAAGAAAAATTAAACAAATTAATAACAAAGTAAATTAAAGTAAGTGTTCAAATTGTCGTCCGTTAGTAATTTGACAATGACCCAATCGATTTACAAAACCCCGGACAGAGTTCTGTAAAAAATTTCGGGGAATTGCTTGTATCGTTCTGATAATTCGGATTTGTAAATCTTCGACGTTATTGGGCTTATCTGTATAAACTTTGTTTTTTACGTATCCCCAAAGAAAAAAATCCAAAGGACTTAAATCTGGCGAACGGGCTGGCCATTCAATGGTTTCTCGTCTTCCAATCCATCTGTGGGGAAAAACGTTGTTCAGATATTGACGAACATTTACACCATAACGTGGTGGGACGCCATCTTGCTGGAACCAGATACTGTCATTGAGAGAGAGCGTAACACAGGCAGGTATTATTTCATTTTGCAAGAACTGCAAATCCAGAGCCGAAATTAAATTACCATTGATGAAAAAGGGACCGATAATATAACCGCCTAGAATGCCAATCCAAACATTAACCTTTTGGGGATACTGCGCACGGTGCTCCAAAAAACAAGAGGGATTTTCCGGTGACCGGTATCTGCAGTTATGTCTGTTTACTTCACCGGTAAGGCAAAAAGTAGCTTCGTCAGAGAACAGAATACTGTTGACAAAATTTTCATTATTATTTCAAATATTTAACAATTCTTCAGAAAATTGTAATCTCCTATCAAAATCATCTTCCGTTAATTCGTGTACAAGGTGTACCTTATAGGGTTTATACTTTCCACTTTTTAAAAATGACACGACCGATGACTGTGAAATATTGAAATTGGCCGCTAATTGATTGGTTGATAAATGGGGATCTTCAGATACAGCCAATAAAATATCCAGTTTGTTATCATCGCTTTTTGCTGTTCTAGGTCTACCACTCCTTGGCAAATCTTTAACGCTACCCGTTTGTTCAAAGCGTCTTAAAGTTTTACCAACAACGGATTTAGAAATTGAATTTCTATTTGGATGCGTATCATTAAATAAATTACAAACGTCTTGTAAACTTCTGCGTCTATCTCCGTAACCCAACATTATAAGTATTTCAATTCGTTCATGTTCACTTAAACTCGTCATTGTTAATATTAACAGCAACAAATTGCTGAGTTGAAATGAAATAAATTATTTCTGTCAAATATTTGACGTGCACAATAACCACTAATAAAATTATGTCGCTCGAGTTTGTTTATCGCTTCACTTCTGTCTATCTGCGATGTACCGAACATCTGTTAAACACTTGAACCGGCCTTTTCTTATAAAAAGTTATTAAAATGAATTAAAAAAAAACAAAAACATTATTGTAAAGAGAAAAAAAATCTCTATCAAATGGTAGAGTAAAATTTACTAGTTCCCATTAAAAAAAACTGCGCGAACAGGCGTAAGTAAAAAACAATTGAAGAAAGAAAAAATTCAAATATTCTCAAATGTAGATCAAAATATCCTAACAAACTTTTATATTGAACATAATTCTTTAAAATAAATATTAACGACAATAAATCGCTGTCTCCATACTTTTAACTAACCCTGTATATTGAATTGTAGGCCGACTTCTATTAACAATTTCACTAATTCCACTTAAACTTTTACCTTTCTCGTAATGAGAAATAATTAATTTTCGAATTCAGTGGTGGCGGCTCGTGGTCAATTATACTGGGAGGTCAAAAATAAATTTAAAAAATAGGCATACTTAAAAAATATAAATATTTTACCTTTAAATTCCGCTTTAAATAGTCTTAAACTGGAGGTCCATTCTTCGTTCTTTAGCAGGGGAAAAGTGTTGAATAACACATTCGTGAAAATCGCATATATTTGTTTTTAAAGTAAATAATCGACGTTAAATGTCTTTATGCGCGAAAGTATGCATAAAGGTTGACAATAATTACCAAACAATATATATGCTCTTATTTTATTACAATAACGTATTACATTGAGATAAGAACAAATTCACTGACGAAAAAAAATGCAGATATTACTTTGCTTATTATTTTCTTTCTAAATGTACACTAAACTAAATCGAATTAAAAGAAAAGTAAACTCAAACGAAAAAAAAAAAATCTAATGAAAATCTGGTAGATTCAATAAAGATCACAAACAAATCGCTATAAACACACTCGCACTTTCGACAAACTTTGCTAAAAGAAGGTTGTTAAAACAAGGTTAAAACACATGTTTACTGTTATAAATTATAAACACAGGAACTAAAGGTAAATCCGAAAACTACTTTTCCAACTACGCACTTGTGCTGCCATCTAACATTTCATCGGAAATTAACCTAAATTCGATTTCAAATAGTGGGCTTATGACCCAAACTAGATTATATACTTCGTACGTTCGGGTCGGTTCGGGCGCTGGGAGTTCTTCGGATATTTCCGCGTAGCTTTAATACGACGAGGTCAATTCGCACCGCCAGCCCAATGTTCAGGAGGTTGGAATACGAGGAACGGCTGATAAATTTTAAGTTTTCAAGTTAAGTATATTTGCGACTTTTGCGAGGAAATTACCTATTTTAATAAAACACGTAATAATTAATATTTCTTTATATATTGTCAAAATTTTTGGGAGGTCATTGACCAAATGACCCTATGGACAAGCCGCCACTGTAATCGAATTTTGATCGGTGTTTCCGCGCTCTTTCTGCCCATTGTGGCAGATTCCTCGAGTAACACTGCCACATTTTTTTATATAACGTTCCTATGCACACACAATCACTAATTCCCCTAATTGCTAGTTGCTAGTAGGTATTCGAGTAATAAAAATGTGTTGATGCTCAGCGGCAGCTGTATGAATACCAGTGTGCGATGAATTTGTAAATTTTGCTATTCTTTATTTTTTTAATCAGGACACTATGAAATAAAGGACTGTATTTAGTATATAGGATAATGCATCTTACATTGGTTAGCTTGCAATGAAAATTAATAAATATTACCTACTGTAACGACGTGTTTTCCATCTATAAACTATTAAGTGTAACGAATGCAAATCGGACTAACTGTATATTGAATTTATCTCAACAGTTTACTACAGGGGAATAAATTAAATTGTTAAATCGCAATTTCGACAAACTTTGCTAAAAGAAGGTTGTTAAAAACAAGATTAAAACACATGTTCACTTTTATTAAATTATAAACACAGGAACTACAGGTAAATCCGAAAACTACCTTTCCAACTACGCACTTGTGCTGCCATCCAACATTTCATCGGAAATTAACCTAAATTCGATTTCAAATAGTCCCTATAAAGATCGTACCCCGTGATTCGCATTTTCTAATGCGCATCCAGAAAGCATAAACGTAGTAATTGTTTGATGACATAAGCAAAGATTGTCGGTTAATCTAGCTATCCTTATTTAATAGCGGTGTCGAATATTCAAGAGCGGAAAATAGGTATGTCTGCAATACGCATTCATACGCATAAAAATTGATGACGTGCGTCTAAAGATCCATTAGACTATACTAATCCAGCTAAAATTTCGTCATGTAAGTACACACAAATATGTGGAGATCTCTCAATCAATAACATACCGATACAGTTCCTGCATAATTCATGAATATATCTCTCTTCCTACACCTTATTTGTCGACTTTGTACTTTCTATGACAAACCCAGTTATTTGTTTTATTGATCATTGTTTGCAGATTTACTAAAAGTAATATTATCTCGAGGACACAAACAATACTACAGAGTAAATAATATCAAGTCTGAGTTGGTTTTAGAGTTGTTTTTGTATACAAATTAATTATATTTTGCGATAAATTGAAAACACAAAATAAAGCTGAGAGATTTACAACTTAATTGATAATGATGGCATCCACAGTTAGTCTTTTAGTAATAATATACACACATTTGTTGTCAAATTATCTATGATTTTGTTGCCATGTTATCGTTACACTGTCTGAATGTTTGGCCGTATATTCAAAATCAAAAAATAAGATGTGTTTACAAAACGAAGTACAATAATATAATACGTTTTAAAGTTTACCATAAACATAAGCAATACAGCAATGCATCTACAATGTATTCATAAGTGTTTGAGATGAGAACCATAGGCAACCATATATACATATATGTATGTATATATAATCAAAAAATCCCCATGTACCCTTGGGGATGATTTATAAAGACTTTCCAGTTTTTTTCTGTTTGCTGCAAGTTCCTTAGTTCTTGCCATGTTGTCCCTCTGGGTGCCAAGTTCTCTACCTCTTCATCCATGATTTGGACTCCCATACTTTTCTTACTTGCGATTTGCCGTCCAGTCTTTGCAAATGTCCCCGCCATCCAAGTTGTCTTTTTTCGATGAGATGTAAAATGGGTTCAATGTTAAGATCTTGTCTAATTGTGTCATTACCTATTTTGTCTTTGATGATCACACGTTTCATTCTTCTTAAGTACTTCATTTCAGTGCCTGTGCTCTACTCTTCTCATCCTTAGTTAGGACCCAAGTTTCACAGCCATATACAAGAATATACAGATTGGTACTAGTAAAAAATAATTTTCCTACAGTAATTTGAAAATTTTGAAGTCTTACTTCACATACCTTCAATAGCTCTCAAAAGAAGGTCTTTGAAATTTCCCAAACAACAACACGAAAATACAACTACGTACAAGAAACAATATGAAGAACGTGACATAAACAATATGACAACCGATCTATGTTATGTATAATTCGTTTCAAGTAATATGGCAAATCCCAGTCATAAATGTGCCGAGTAAAGAGAACGTAGTAAGGGCCGGATTAAAAATATGAGACAAAAACTCACTTAATTGTATTTACATGACGTTTGGATATTATAAAGATATACATATGTATAAAGTAGTGTGACAATATAATATATCTATAGATAATAACAAATATAAGAATTTACATAGCATCTGAAGATCTGAGATAAATATATGTGTAACGCATGAAACAATATAAAACTAAAGTAATAGGTGTTATTCAGAAGTATCTGTATCGTGGTCAAAATCTGTTTCACTAGAATCTTCATTGTTGTTTACATGGATTACGAAATCCGGAACTGTTTCTATGTATGATTTTTCAATTTTCATAACATGGCGAATTGCATTGCACCATGCATTTAAAGACGGCCCTTCTAGTTCTTTTTTTATTAATTTAATAACAGTTTCACTAAATTTTGGAGAGTTATTTCCTTTTCGTATATTACCCTTAACTTGTGCCCATATCAATTCTATAGGGTTAAATATACAATGATATGGCGGCAAGCGTAACACAATGTGATTATATTTTTGGGCAATAGTATCTACCGCATACTCCTTGGACAATTCAAACGATTTGATGCATTCAAGTAGCTGCTTCTTTGTGTAGAAATCTTCGAAATGTATATTATTGGCAATTAGAAATTGCTTAATGCTTTATAGATTTGCTATTGGGAATTTTATTTTCTCATTTGCGAAGCTTTTGCCTCAGCTGCTGAATTTGATAATTTATCTACTTTCACCAAAGAATTATAAACATTTAACACAATTTGTTTAGCATCCGTCGATAAATATTGTCGTTTCTTTACATTTTCATTATCACTATTATTTACTTGCATAGGCACTACTTCGTTTGCAGAAACTGCGGAAGTATCTTTCCACGGTCTGAACATTATAAATTTTTCAATTGTCGTCTGAACACAGTGATTACGTTAAATAAGTTAATTTTAACATGATAAGTGCACTTTAAATAATATTTTCAATAAAGTAGGGGTAAATTTAAAATTCGATTCACGATATTACGACTTCATATGGTAATTATTATGTATTTAATTTCAAAACAGTTGAAATTAAATCTAAAATTCTGTTTACCTTTCTGTTTATGTTTACATTATATATAAAATTACATACACTATTGTTTTCATTGAGCGATGATAGTTACGTATTTAAGAAATATGTATTAATCACAATGTGATTTTAACTACCAACTAGTTTGGCTTTTACTTTCTGATTATCTGTAGGCCGTACCTGATATTTTTCAAGTGCTTCTTAATTAACCCCTGCAGCTCGAGGAAAGGGTTTCTCTTTAATCCGGATTATCACCTTATACAAGTCGCTCATATTGCTTGAAACGAAGTATAATGATAGGAGAACTTATTTTACCGCCAACTTAAATTTCTAAATTCTCTTTATGATATATGTTTGGTGCTCTTTGTGCAAAGCATCTGAGGAAGCTTTTGATTGCTGATCAATATTTTTTTCTATAAAATTTACGATTCTATATCCTGCTTCACTAAAATACATCTTCTCCAAAAATTTGTGCTTGTATGCTTGCAACGATTATTAATTAAAAATATTTTAAAATAACTGAGGTAATGGCATAATGTACCAAGATTTAGTACCATTGAATTGACCTACAATTAAGACAGTTGCCAAATTTCATTAATAAATGTTCATAAAAATCTGATAATGTCAGCGTACTTGCCAGGTTTATCGGGTACAATAAACTAATCGTACAATAACAAACTCGCGTACAATAAACTAATCGTAAATATTTAGAGGGATTTCAAATGATTAATTGCAGATAGTCATATAATACTTGATACTGCGCGCGTAACATACATTATATTAGCGCCAGGATGCAGTATCATAAATATGTAGAAGATCTGATTATGAATTCTATTCCGTAGCAGCCGGCGAAGTCTAATGAGAATGGCTAGATTCTTGAAGTAAATTAACAATTAATTTGATCTGAGTTCCACGTATTTCTGACAACTAAAAGTAATTCAACATTTTTTACGTATATTATCGAAGTACATACCTATATCGTAATAAAGTAAGTTTTTAATTACATTTTTAATGTATTGAAACTGCCCGGTTTTTTTTCTTTGGCTGTACATTTAGTAAAATATTATTACATTAATAGCTGGTGACTTAAATAATTAACTGACGATGTAAACTTAGTTGTCATACTCTGACCAGATAAACAAAAAAGGGAAAAATACTAAAAACTAGAAATTACTAATTGTAGCATGTAAAACCTAAAGTCAATATAATTAACTTACAATAACTTTAAAATTAGTGTACATACACATAAATTTAAGAATTAGCATATGAAATATCCAAGATACCATGTGGTAATTATGTGGCTTGACATATATGTACAGTGTAGGACAGTCGTATTCGGACAAAAAGATTAGATTTTGCTAATACACATATTCATAAAGATTTTCACTTTTGGAAGAACGCCATATTCACAGATGAAAGCAAATGTTTAATTTTTGGGTGGGATGGACGTTAAAAAATATGGAGAAAGCTAGAAATTTGTTTAGGCAAAGAGAATTTGTTACTTACCTCCAAGCACAGCAGAGGATCATGGGGGTGTTTTTTAGCTAATGGCGTTGGAAATTCACATTTCATTGACGGTACAAGAAATACAAAGCGATGTATTGATATATTGAAATCTAATTTACAATCTAGTGCAAACAAATTAAGATTAGGGAATAAGTTCCCGTCCTACCAAGACAACGACCCCAACCATAAAGCACATGTTTCGAAGCTTTGGTTGCTTTACAACTGTGGTCCTGTTTTAGAAACATCTCCTCAATCCCCGAACATAAATCACATATAGAATTTATGGTCAATTTTGAAAAGGACTCTAAGAAATAAAAACATTTCTAACATTGGCGAATTGAAGAACGTTCTAAGGACGGAGTAGGAAAATATCACAACACGATACAACACGAAAATTAGTAGATGCCAAAGAGACTAAGATTATGTTCATAGTGAAGCGACAAAGCGAGAAACTAGCTAAGAGACTAGAGTAGCGACAGAAACAATAACCCTGACTCAGAGGGTACCGTTCATAGTGTTTGAGTCGAGTCGAGTTGCGAAGTAAGTACAATTTTTGTTTTCATCGCTTTCAGCTTCTCTAGTCTCTCGCGTCGTTGCTCCACTATGAACGTAACCTAAGAAGTGTTATAGAACATAATGGATACCCGGCGAAGTAGTAATTTTTAATTTAGAGACTTTATTTATGTTAGTATTTATTATGTACGAATACGGCTGTCGCGTGTGAAAATTATGACTTATACTCTGTAGGCATCCTGAACAACGAAAACACGTGTCATTTTTTTTTCTACTGTAGTAATCATTTTGTTAAACTACCTACTATCTGCAAAATGATAAATATATTGATATTTATATGTATATAATCCTTTATAATGCGAAAGCGCATCTGTATGAATACGACTGTCCAATACTGTATGTACTTACATACGGATATAAAAACCATCTTGTCGATAAGTACTTAATTTTAGTAGCTGCAAATTACGAAAAATAAAATCGAAACGTCTAAATTTCTACATTCGCTACTGTAATTAGTTTACTTGACTGTATTTACATTGTAATTGAATTTATATGTTACTGATTTACTCCCCCATGCTAAAGTGTAAACAAATCCATCAGTGACCGATATCAGTACATGTTATTGTTGGTTAAACAATATTTCTTAATATTTACTTATTCGAACAGAATGAACTATGTACTAACATCGAACATATAATTATCATGTTTAGTTCACCAGAGAGATTCTACGAAGTTACATTATGTTTCTTTTCGAACCATTTATTCGTACTAAAGATATGTTGAAAAGTGATGCTAGTGTACATATATGTAAATATCTTGAGTAATATATCTGAGTTAATGTATAAATAGTAATAATAAGCCATCGCTTTGAATATTCAACATTACTTTTTACAATTGGGAATTACCATATTCTTAACTGTGATTAACAGAAACTTGAAAGTGCAGCTATTTATTTTAACTGTTTTCTAAATATTTATTTACTATGATGACAAAGAGAATATTGTAGATTGTCGATCTAGTGTTTGTGAAACAACGCACAAATTCATTACTACTAAATGATAAAGAAGCTGGTACCGTCTACATGAAGTGAATATACTATTTGCTTACAGACAAAAGCGAAGTTTCTGGAATTGGTAGTGCTAATTGGACAAACGATTTACAGAAAAACGTTCGAAATCTTAAAACAATGGACGCATCCATGACGAGATCTGATTGTAGTACATTTACCACGTGGAGTAAGTTGAAGAAGAGAAATAGTGATAATCAATTGCGATGGCTACCCTCAGGAAATAATAACCAATCCAGTGATGAAACTATCTGTAGTTTAGGTGAGAATCCGATGAAAAGCCAAAGTATGCCCAATTTATACAAACAGAAACTAATGAACCTATTAGGAAGCAGTTATTTGAAAGGACATAACATGAGCAATAGTTCGGTAAGTAGATACATATAATCTTTGAAGTATAATGAAATAGCTCAAGTTTGTAACCATATAGTATGTAAATTAATCGAATCAGAAGCAATTTTGTTATTGATTCTATCTGACTATACACATCCCTTTTAATACAAAAACAACTGAAAGCACAAACAGTTACCCAAATATACTAATTATGTATATAAATTTCCAACAAGCCGTGGTACATGATAGCTAATTTGTTACTTAATCTGTGGTTGAATCAATTAGGAAGCAATTGAAGTAAAGATGTAATGTAATTAAAGCTAGTGATTACATTCACTTTTTAAGTTTTAGAAAACTTGTTAAAGATAATCTTAAACAATCGCCTTTTGAAGTTTCACTCACATCTAAAAATCTTTTGGTAATAATGCATTTGTATCAGTTTTAAATTTTTGGTCGGTTTAAACTAATGCTTTGTTTTATACAGATAGTTTGAAGTTAAAGTTAATATACGACAACCGTATTACACACACTAGCGCACGCATATTTACATATACGTGTATAAGTGGGAATAGATTCGTTGTCGTGTCTCGCTCAGTTCGGTCACAGTATAGTATCAATCCTCTCCCATACATACGTATGTACATACATATTTATCTGTGTATATTTCAAGCTGAATATTAACTTTTATTTACGGCTATCTGTATGTATATTGTCAGCAACAATGTTAGATTTCGTGTATTTCTTTTTTGTGCTGTATCCCAATCACTATTATGTACTTTAAGGATAATAAACGTATAACATTACGATTTATTTGTTTTTGTGCGTTTAGATAATCTCTCTTTATTGGATACCAATCAATTATTGCTTATATACAGGCTGTTTCAAAGTAACTCGTCACTATTGCTAACTTTGTTATTATTAAAGCTATGAGTTTGGTTAAATTAGCAAAGAAGCAAGGTTTTCATTGCTGATTACGATGTTCATCTTTAAAACATAATCGAACATCACGTTTTCGAGATATTTGAATTTTTTTTATGGAGCACCATGTATATTTTAGTTTTAATGAAAGGCAACAGTATTCTTAACAAATTATGTTTTAAAGGTGACCATCGTAATCAGCAATGAAAACACTGCTTCTTTACTAATTTAACCAAACTCATAGCTTTAAAGTTAGCAATCGTGCCGAGTTACTTTGAAACAGCCTGTATAGCCTATATACCATCAAAAACTAGTAAAAAGTATATAGCCTTATCTGCAGAAATTGTAATCGTGTCTTTTGATAGCAGATTTAAATTAGTTGAAACTGGGTGACTCAATATGAAAAATCGAAAGATACTGCAAACGCTAACTTTGTATCACAAGATTCTTACTTATAAATGTCCACCATACCTATATCACAAAATACGCTTTAGAACGGATGTGCACAATATAAATACGAGGTTTCGGGGGCTTATTTCCCCATCACAGCATAGACTTGCCCTGTTCGAAAGATCCTTTTCCTTTGAAATCTACAAAAAATATAATGAACTCACGGATGAGTTGAAGTTGTGCACAGTGGCCCGTTTTAAATCAAAACTAAAATCTTTACTGTATAAAACTCAGTGATCCCGTTTATGTGTGCACACTTGCATAGGATTAGTGACATAGGATTCTAATATCATTTTATTACTTTTTGTTGCTACAGTTTCTCCTTTCGTTTGGTTTATTAAACGTTCCTGTAGTATGGAAATAATAGATATATTTCTTTTCCCTCTTAACTCCAACTTAACGCTTTAGTGTATAGACATTCGCGCTATATTACAGATTTCTTTTTTTGTAATTCAGGGTTAGGTAAGACACACATTTATGTAAGTGAACCTCGCCCTGGGATTGTGCGTATACTTTATTTGATATTCTGTTTACATATTAAAATACGAATAACACAAAACAAAAGCGCAAAGCGAAAAAGTCCATCATAGAAAGATCGGCCCATCTGGGTGACCAAGATACTGGAGCACTTTTTACTATCAGTTTATGCCTAAACTTTTGATATAGAACATCCTTAACAATTCTTGCATTGCGTGAGGGTGCACCATCGTGCTGAAACCGCATATCACGCCGAATGACTAGTAGTAAGCCGTCCAGCAAATCATCGAAACCGTTTATAAGAAAATTTCTATACCTACCTATAAGCCGTAAGAGTTTCTTCATAAAATATGGTCCTACTACAAAATCATTCACAACACCTAAGTAGGTATACTGCATCTCCATGACGCCACTCACTCGACGTGTACACCCTGTATAAGGAGGCCCAGGGCGCAGCCCCTCGGCCCCCTCGAGCTCGTCCCCCGCCGAGGGGCTGCGCCCTGGGCCCCCTTATACAGGGTGTCCACGTCGAGTGAGTGGCGTCATGGAGATGCAGTATACCTACTCACCTAGCCACACATTAACCGAGAATCTGTGTTGAAATCTGCAAGGATGTATTTGTCTAGGATTTATGTAATCCCAATAGTGGTCGTTTTTCCTGTTCAGTATACCATTTCCTGTGAAGCATAACTCGTAGCTCCACATTATGACATCAATTAAACGTGTGCGACTAATCAGCCAATTACAAAATGTTAGTTGTCGTTGCTCCCTGATGCAGTCCTTGTACTAATTCAATCTTGAACGGCCTCAACGGCCGCTGTTTCCGGTGGATGGGCTCTAAAATACGCCAAAACCACAATTTCATCATTTTCCACAATTCGTCGTTGTCGAAGTCTTTGCTGTACACGTAAACTAAAGCTTCTAGTTCACGCATGTAGTTGTCGGCTTTCGGAATAAAAATGTACTTCAATACATTGCGCTCGCTTTTTGTCCATTGTCATTGCATAGAATAACAACCTTCAACATATCCATTTTTTCATCGTTGGTATAATTATTATTATTTGCTTGCATTGAAATAGCTATTATTATTATTACACGGAATAACAGTTTGACAAGTGCTAACGCTGCACAAATATGGACAACTATCAGTCTTTTGTTTGTATTTGTTTTCTAAGGTTGCTAATAAATTGTAACGTTTGACAAAAATTAAATTTAAAAACAGTATGGTGGCTGCAATTTTCAAGATAATGATAACTTCTTTAGTATCATTGTAAAGAGAATTTCGAGCTTATTAATAATATTTAGAAAAATCATAACCGTTATATAAAAAAAAA
>ML218841.1:1294-36422 GCA_004785975.1 Popillia japonica
TACAGGTGGTTCCATTAAAAAAAAATCATTTTTTCCACTTTTTCTGTGGTTGCCAAAGGAATATCAATAAAGTCCTTTTACAAAAATTTTCGTTAAAAATCAACATACCAAAAGTTATACCACTTTCTAGGCTAAGATAATCTCGAATTTCGTCAATATTTAGTCAACGATTGAATAGATACGATTTTTTGAATGAACTCTAATTTCGGTGGGAATTTTCAAAAAACTTGTTTTTTCTCCTAAACGAGTTGACTTTTGCAAATAAAAGTCTTAACAACATTGACTTAAAATTCGATATACATATCAAAACTATAAAAATATATAGGGTGTTCCATTTAAAAAAACTGAGTCCGGTCCTGTACAGACGAAATCGAGCTCCTCAGGGAACTCGAAATATTTTTACATTGTAAACGCCAAACGTTTGAATAAAAATGTATTTTAACATTTTCTGATAAAATCAATACTAACCGTACTGTTTAAGAACGAAGGCCAAGTGGGCAACCCTGTAGGTATATAATGCTAACTTTACATAACAATATATTATTTTTATTATTATACAAACAGCAATTCTATTGGTAGTGAAACATTATTTCGAATTTTAATCAAAATTTACTAGTATTTATAACACCATAATTAAAGTTACTTGAAGCCATAGTAAATTTATAAATTATTCTTGTTTTGTTCTCTCTATATTTTTAAAATAAGTATAATCAAATTAAATGCACAAAATTTAATGGCAATATTAAACTTCATACGCATATCAACTTCATTTTTCAAATGGTTTAAAGAAAGTTATTAATACAGCCTTATTTGTCATCTATACAATTACTTAATTACCTACTGTTAAGCGTAAATATGACCTTGCCAATCACCTCCCTGTGAGAAAGCTATTTAAAGCATTAAAGTGACTTTTTTGTTATATTTTTATATTTTAGGGCTACATTTACTTACGTTGGAGTCGTCTGACTAAATCACCCTCTTCCAATCATCCATTGTCCAATTTTTGTCCTGTTTTCCTTACAGTCGTTGTTTACGATGATGCTTGTTTAGCAATGGTTTGCGCCGTGCTTTTCTTCCATGCCAATTCATCTCCCCGAGACGTCGTCTCCCCGTACGTGACGATACAAACCTGTGTTCGGCCCGTGCCTCAACGGAAATTATTTTTGAATTTTTTTTTCGGTCTTGAAGGGCAATCCTTTCAAGTATTCGGTGTTGTCTCTTCGTTGTGGTTCTTTTTCTCAGTTTTAGATCGATTTGTATAACTTCGTGTTTTTTGCTTCACTTAACTATGGTGGTTGTGGCATTTTTAGAATTAAACTACTTTGTCACAAAATAATAATTACTATTTGTTTCTTGCCGCGTAATGGTAATTTTAGTGGGGTTCGATAACATATGGCCAAGATTGTATGGATAAGTCCAAGTAACTGGCAATTGTAATTACTTTAGGCGTTTGAAATTTATCTCAAACTTTATCAACTTTCAGATGACGCCATGAAATATTTGTATGATAATGGCAATGGTAAGGTCTATCGTCAAATGATGTCATGGATTGATTCAAAAGATTCGGACTTAGTCAGCACAGGCATATTGGCAATTGGAAATTTTGCCCGAAATGATATGCATTGTATTTATATGGTTCAGTCTGGTTTGTCCAAGAAACTTATAGGTAGGTAATATCTCGTCTATAACCGCTCGTATGTTCATTTTTAGTATGCATGCATATAAACCAATCAAAACACACCCATAAGCGTGCATAATCGGGCTTTTATCACACGCCGTGCGTATAAAGGTTGCTTGGTAACAGCCAATCCCAAGCGTTTAATAGTACAGTGAAATGTCGGGAAATGTCAAATGACATATAGGTACATGTCACTCGATAATATGTATTGGAATTATTGATTATTGATTTGAATTATTATTTGGACTTTGCAGGTATTAAACTTAATTCAGCTTCAGCAGCTAGTGTTTGAATTTCTGTCGACATTATTAATACAACAATGAGGTTTAATAATTAAGTGAAATGTCAAATGACATAATATAGAGACACATATCACTCGATAAAATGTATTGAAATTATTGATTTGATTTCTTCTAGTTAAAATTATTGTTGCATTTATACTAAAAAATATCGTATGACACAGTCCGTTAAAGCCACTCCGTTTCGCGTCGTGGCTTTAAACTCGTTACTCGTGCTTTAAAAGCCTGATTATGCACTAGTGTTATAATATACTATTATGATACTATACCCTTTAATTTTAAAGCAGTTTCCTGTCTGCTGAACGTTGTCGCCTGAATAAAACTTAGTCACTAGTTTTTCTTTATTTTTTATAATGTTCGCTGCTTGAGTTTTCCTATTTTAAATCTTGCGGGTATAGCGCGAACACTTAGCTTTTCTTTGTTGTAGACTTCAATAGTATAGTTTTTTCTTGACCCGTAAGAATGCGTTTGTGATATTTTTCAGACATTTTGTGTTAATTGGAAGTAGGTTTTATATATTATACCGCGTACTATTAGTGGAATAAATAATATAAACATATACACAATCTTACGGATGACCATTGCTTATATATGTTTGTAGCCGCCTGTATTGAAGTGAAGCGACAGAGTTCTGGGAATTACCGATATTCTAGAAATACATTGTCTGCTTAAGAGTAAATAGGAGGACCAAAACTGCTATTATCGTATGTCCGTGTTCGGTTATTAGAGAGTTCACCTAAGAGAACACATTTTGATATGTCAATTATACTATTTTTTTCGGTCTCCGATAGTGTCCTCTTATGACGGGTGTCCACTAAGAGAGGGTACATTGTATTAATAATTATTGCTATTAACTTAACAATGCGAATTCCTGCTGAACTTTGATATGAGAGTCGAGATTGCTAAACGAATTTTTAGTTTTAAATATTGAAATGAGCTGTGAGAAGTGATTGCTATGAGAAGTGAAAATAAATTTACAAATGTGGCTATAAAGCTCAGTTTTAAAATACTTATGAATAAATTAACTGTGGTCTCATCGTCAAACGGTATCCTGCCTTAATGCAAATACCGTGTGTATTCTTTGTTTTCTTCTTTTCATGGTAATTAATAGAATCTAAACTGAAAATCTAATTTTCTTTCAGCCTTTATGGTTATAAGAGTAAAATTTAGTTTTTTTACTGGTTGTGTTTGATCTTTAAATACATGTATGTTGATATACATATTTAAATATTTTTAATAATACAGAATTTTGTTAAGGATTCTTTTTTTGACGAAAAATCAGTTTTTTCTTCGTACTTACTCATAGTCAGGAAATAATATTACTCCATATACATATATTTCACCAGTGTAATAAAATGACTATTGTTGTGTTTGAGACAGGTTTGGATAATAGAAAATTAATAAATAAATGGATAAGCTTATTACAGCAGATATGTATTGTACCTGAGATGGACGTGAAGCGAATAATGTATGATACGATATTTGTATTAATTATTGTCTTGTAATTTTTGTTGTAGATATATTGGCTACTCACAATAAAAAGGATGTAGATACGAAAATTCAACATGCGGTGTTAAGTACCTTACGGCATTTAAGCATCCCGGCACAAAATAAAAGTAAACTAATAGAAGAAAACATTGTTGAAGTTTTATATGGCATGATTAATAATGATTATTATCCAGTAATATTTAAACTAATGGGAACATTTAGAATGTTGGTTGATGGACAAGGTTAGTGTAATACTGTTAAACGCTTTAAAATATCTGTATAAAACAATGTCTATATTTAATATGTATTCCCTTTGCAACACTTGTATATAAATTGTGTTTTCATATGATCTCTATGACAGGCAACCGTTCTTTATTGTTTACTTTTTGCTTCAACTGCTACTCTTTGTGTTCTAAATTGAAAGCTATAATGAACTGTATTAGCTTATTTTGTAAAGAGTCAGTCATTTTCAAAGCGTTCGATTTCCATATTTGCATGTGCATTAATATTATTACTTATTCTGTGTAAATTTTCAGAAGCATCCGCCCGTGCATTGATAAATAAGAAGGAGTTTATTGAGAAAATAATTTACTGGTGCTACAATTCTGACCACTTAGGAGTAAGAGCGGAAGCACCAAGGTTACTCGTATGGTTAATAAAAAATAGCCGTTCAAGTGAAGCATATCCTATAATTCTTTCAGTCTCCGATAGTATGAAATGTCTTGTCGACATGATATCATCTCTCCACACAGTAATGCAGAATGAGGCAATTATAGCTATCACTCTGATATCATCTTACTATTTCTGTTCAAATGATAACAAAAAAATGAGTACAACAATGTCTGAACCAGATGCAACTAGCCAATTGAATAACTCAAATTCAAAAAGTCATATAAATAGTGAATACTTGGCAGATTTACTTATTGCCGCTGATATTGCTAAAAATGTTGAATTTATCATTAAAAAATATCATGAAAAAATAGCATTTGAAACAGCTAGTAACTTGGTTAAGTTGCTTTCTTTATTATCTAATTCAATTGGTATTATTGAGCATTTTAAAAATTGCAAAATAAATGATGCGTTAACATTGTTAGAAAAGAACAAAAAGATTAAAGAATTAAGTAGTGATATTAGTGTACTTAAGACATCTTTTGATGGTGAAAGTAAAAACGAGGAAGTATAATTTAAAAGCTAATCAACTTATTTATTCCATAGAACTGAGTTTCAATTTTACAATGCGTTCTATTACACATGACAAAAATGAATAATGCAAAACCTATGATGTCACTTTTTTCTCAAATATGCTGAATTGTCTGTTACGGTGTACTATATAGACTGAAATATAACTGATCCTATTCCTATAAAAGGCATAAAAACATTTACATTCCTTTTTAATTAAAGTATTTTATTTGAAAGAAAGAGATTTGGTGCAAATTGGGACGAATTAAATTAGGTTCAATATTATTTAATCAATTTGATTGACGGTGATTTCGCACATACAGTGTGTCCCAAGGATTGATGCTACAAGAGGTGTATTAAAAATTTTTGAATACTGATTTAAGATTAAGAGATTAAGTCTACAAAAGTAATCTAATCTTGTGAGGTCGGGCGACCTTGGAAACCACACAATCGGCCCACTTACAGTTATTGACTTTTCGCCAAACAAAATTTAATCTAAAAATGACGTTTTAATCAAAGTAGTTAAATATTCTTGAAATTTTGTACAGAGCCATAATTTCTCATTCTGAACAACTCTTTATAGTAATATTTTGAGCTAGCATGAACAAAAAGGGTACGTTACTTGAAAACACTTTGTCTTCACCGTTGAGGCCAACTTGTTTTTAAAAACTGAAATTTTTAAAATTCTATCTACACCAAGCAAAACTTGATCTCTTAATCTTAAATTAAAATTACAGAAATTTGGATCCATCACACCTCTTGTAACATCAATCCTGGGACACACTGTATGTTCATATTGTATGGAGTAGGAAATCATATTTTCTTGTATCTTCTTTATTTAAAGATAATGCTTATTATTGGCAGAATTATTCTTTTACAAAAATCGCGTTTCGCCTAAATTAAAAAGATAATTTATATTGTAACATTTAGTTTTTCTAAAGACATTTAATTTAATGTATAGATCATAAAAAACAGATAATAAATAAAGACGTTATAACCTTTGGAAATTTTTGTGGGACCGGATATGTTTGTTGAATGAAAATGTTTGATTTACTACATCAAAATGCTTGTCATTGTAGAATTAGTATTTTTGTCCTAATCAGTAACGGAATACCAGGTGACTCTCTTTGAACAGACGGGTAACCGGCCATACTGTTCTCAGGCGGTATCAATTGTTTCATTTTTGCACGCGTAACATTTATTTTGGTGAAACTACTTCAGAACGGCTGTTATAATAATAGATGATGTGTCAGTGAAAGATAATTTCCAGCTTATTTATTACATTTTAAATATGGAATCACAGGAAACATAGATTGTAGTAAGAAAGAATTTCGGTGTCCCTTATACAACCTCCATACAGTCTCAACATTTGGTGTGACATCCTGTTCGGAACTAATATATGTCCCTATTTCTTTGATCAACCACTTAATGGTGCCGTGTTTCTTGATTTTTTGCATGTTTTATTAAAAGACGTGCCCTTGCAATTACGGCAAAATATGTTTTTGCAACTAGACGGCTGCCCAGCACATTTCTGAAGAAATATGTGAGAACATTTAGATCTAAGATATCACTAGAGGTGGATTGGGATTGGTATTTCCTTGGCCACCCCGATTCCCCGAGCTCACCTGTTTTACTGTTCTGACTTCTATCTATGGGGTCGGTTGAAAGATAATCTTTACCAAATTCCAGCCAGAGACGACAAATTCGAATAGAAGAGGCTATTCGTAGTCTGTCAAGAGCAGAAATATGAGTTGCTGTAATGTCCATCCATGAGTGGCTCCAACAATGGATTGAGTGTGATGCAAGACACTTTGAGCATTGAAGGACGCACTAGTTTTATCACGGGGCGATATCTTAATGTTAAATTTATTAGACTGCTTTCAGCGCCACCACTTTCAGTCCCAAACTATAGCAGAAAATGCCGGGATATTCAAATAGTAGATATTAATAACTGTTACTTTTTAATTTTTCTTAAATAATGTGAATCTATTAAAAGAAAACTCAATTTAAGTTTTCTTTCAATAGATAAACATTATTTAAGAAAACTACTTGTTTAGAGTTAAAAACATCCTTAAAAGCCATTTATCAGGTACAGGCATTGGTAAAAGAAATATTCAAAATTAAATTATATTTAATAATTTATTGCTTGTGCTTCACGCTTTGTTTGGCAGTTTTTTGTAAGAAACAGTCGTCGTTCACGTGTACAACTTTCTTAACTTAAAATATTATTGATGGTCTTACAATACATACGTATTAAGTATACGTGCAATACAAATGTCACTAAAGACTTTTTAAAACTGACGGAATGACCACAAATATTAGGCGGCAGTATAAGTTTTAGAATTATGACATATTTTGTTCTAAATAATAAATTTGGAAAATGAGAATATTTTGAAAAGATATAACACAACAAACTAAATATTTTTGTAATTATTTCTCTTAATTGTGTACCTTCACAAAGACTATGCTGTTTGCATATCTTGCATTCTTCTATTAAGCGAGAAAGATTTTTTGATGTAATACTATAAACATGCTTTACTGGTTCGCAGTCTTTGACCAGTGACAGCGAAGATGGTATTTCTCGAGAGAAGATATCTTCTTCATATACATTTTTGTTGAGATGTTGTTTAAACAAGATTTCCATATTTTTGAGTAGTCTTTTGCTTAAAGGCCAAAACTCTGTCGGTGTACTATGCAAAGTATCATCTATTGTTCTTCTAAATGTGATATCTACCCTATCGTCAGGTACTTGTATTGATTCTAAGTAAAACAATAATAATAATAAAATCTATATTACATACATATTTATATAATTATTTACCTGGTAAATGTAACTGGCACAGCAATTTGTTGCAGTTTGGACTGCATGATATTTTCTGTATTAAAATGTATTTGACAAATACGACACTGTTTAAAACCTTGTTGTGGCTGCAGGTTTAATAGTGCATTATTTCCATGCCAAATATCATAAAATATGCATAAAATGTCTTTTTGCTGCGGATTTGGGAATGGAAAGATGAAAATAATGACAAATTTTATACAACAGACAACCATTAACAACCCGTCGATAATGCAGAAATTGTATATAATATTTTCTTAATATCTGTAATTCTCGGTAATTCTTCTAGTACTAGTTCACACGTGATGACGCATTAGCCAATAGGAATCGAGCCAAACTTTTACCATTTAAGATATTCCCCCATGAGTTTTATTTCAAATTCGCTTGGTTTTTATTATGCTCCTACACATTTTTTTAAATGTTTTCGAACTAAAAAAAAACTGTTATTATTTGAAACTTGTTGAATTATGAAATTGTGTCCTTGAAATTTGAAAGATGACAAATCAATTACAATAAATGCCGGTGTAATACAATCTTTTTAACATTTTATCATAACTAAATTTCCTTTCTTCGATATTTCAAGCCACGAATGTGATATAGAGATATCGTTTTCACTAACCTATTTAGTTATAATTTTTTTTACCTCAGGTCTCTACGACAAATAGTTTCCGAGATGCAACACTTTGCATTCTCATCTGACCACCCGGTACTTGTAACTACAATCCGTACTTAACGTCCAATTCAAAGTATTTACTAACGGCTGTAAAATAGCTGGCTTATCCCTTTCTTATACGCCGCCATTAGTCCAGCTGTACATAGATTAGCTAATTGTCAAACGAAATGAATGACAATGAAGTTAAATTAGTGCGGTGCGTGCATCCTATGCTTTGTTCACCATTATAAAATAAAAGTTTTTGATGCTTTAAATTGACATTAGTTTGATATTTCAAAATATGTATATTCTACTGACTACTATTTGATTGAAATAAATATGGATCATTTATGAAGAAAATATTCTAATAGAAAAAGAAAACATTACAATCACTCTATTCTTTTCTATTCTGGCGCATCTAGTTGCGTTTCTGGTTCTTGGTTTAATGGGCCAATGTAGTATTTCATAAAAATTCTTATAGGTACTCCTCGTCAACGTATGGGAGCATTTTTCTCAAATGTCCAATCTTCGTTATTAAAATCGGAACTTAGCCATTAGCATAAGCTGCAGTTGTAGGCATTGTTATGGGAATTATGTCAACACTTTTGACATGTACAGTTGAAAAGTGTGATATCGAAATCCATTAGCATATTCTTACGCCACAACATATCCAGGTTTTGTTTTTTCATGGAGAACGTAATGAAAGTGAGATATTGAAAATGTTATTTATCAAAGCACACTAATAATTTTTACAGAGATAGCAATACTTATTAAGCGTTAACATACAAAAATACTTAACTTGTGTTTTTTTGTTTAGGCGTGAGACTATATATGGTTACATTTTTGTTTTTGTACTACTTATTGGTACAACATAGAGTGGCGCCAAATTTAAACATCTGATAACAGATAATATACAGTGGTGTGCAAAAAAATAGGGATAAGGCAATATCCATATATAGAGGTGTGTAGGAAAGACACTAGTCCGTATATATTAATGATTTACAATTTTACCAATACGGCTGTTAAAATAATAGGTATATTTAAAAAACTGCTTTTAAACAAAATTTGAATATGTAATAGGAAAAATTTCGATATTTGGTTGTGCTGCCTTTATTTGCTATCACGGCTTGACATCTATGGGGCATATAATTTACCAAACGTTGACATCTTTCTAGGGGGATAGATCGCCAGACTTCCTGTACTGCCTGCCATAGTTCTTATTTTTTTATGTTCACACCATGAATTGCTTTTTTAACATCACCTCATAGATGCTCTATGGGGTTTAGGTCGGGTGACTGGGAAGGCCATTGCATAACATTAACTCTATTTTGATCAAACCATGCTTTCGCTGCTCTGGACGTGTGTTTTGGATCGTTATCCTGTTAAAACGTCCAGCGCAGAGACATGTTTTCTTCGGCACACTGAAGCATTTCTTCTTGCATTATACGCACATATCCATCTTGTGTTAGTTTTTCTTTTATCCAAACTATAGGACCTACGCCATACCAGGAAAAACAACCCCACAGCATTATATTGCCTCGTCCATTTTTTACGGTCCAGTATATTGCGGCGCGAATTCCTGTCCTTTCTGGCGTCTGACATATTGATGTATTTTATCCTAGCCAAAAAGATTCAGAGATGGCGTTCTTATACAATTACTTTTTAGTTTAAAGGAACAAAATGAGATTTTAATTAATTAATAATGCTGATCTTTTTTTTTGGCACACAACGGTATATATGTATAGCACCCTCCTTCATTTTAATGTTTTGCACAATTATATTGCATTAGTATTAGCATAAGCTAGAGTCTCTGAACTTTTCAAATTTCTGTTTTGACAATGGTTTAGTTAAAATGGCTGATGTTATCTGTGCTAATGTAACTTATTTTAATTTCCTTTCTAGCGCACACATTCTTAATAAAATGATAGCGTATGTCTATGTGTTGAGCACGTTTTGTGTTTTCAAAAGTGTTTATCATCGGTATGGCACTTTTATTGCCAACACTGAGCACTGCTATTTAACGGGGGTAAACTCCGATAGTATTCCCTTGAGATTTGTTATTGCTTGAGCCGCAGCTAACGCCGATATATATTCCGCTTCCATCGACGAAAGTGCGACACAGTTTTGTTTTTTTGAATGCCAAGCGATTGGATTTCCCGCGTGAAAACTAATGAATCCACTTACACTTTTTCTTGTCTTTTCATCTCCTGCCCAGTCTGCATCAGACTGGCCAGCTGCCAAATGTTTTGAAAGCCACACAGAAAGTGACATTAACATAACTGCTGTTTTCAAAACGTTTTATTTACATAAATAATTTCTTTTTTTATTAAATAGCAATGATAGGCCCTAGATGTATATCTTATACATGAATATTTAAAATCTCACTTCCATCGGACCATTGTCAATGGCTCTGGGATTGAAATAAAATGTTGACTTTTTTAACTCGTAAGTCATCCTATAGTCATTATTTTTCGTTTTACCCTTTTATTTTATAGCTTGTAACATACTAGAAATATGTTTACATTCTATTGCACATGAAATAATCAGTAATAAACAAGTTTTTTTTGTACCCAACACCCTTAAATGTCTTCACCTTGCTATTTAATCCTTTCGGAACCTTTATGTATACGTCATTTTGGAGTGAAAGCGGTTGGAACATCAATTTGTTTTAGATTCCAGTTATTTTGCACAGATACTGACAGTACGATTCTGATAGTCGACATTCTTCATACAGGTGAATAAATGTATTCTGAGTTTTCACCATAGGGGTTCTTGGTATCCTCTTGTGACCAATCTCGGCTTTTTAATCCCATCTTCTTTAATTCTAAACACCCATTTTGTGTCTATAGCGGCTTGTTTTTGAGGTAATCTTGCTTCTGACCATGTTTGCATTTTTTGGTGTGAATGAAGCTCACCTTTAATGGCTTCTTTCGATTCGGGTTGTTTACTTGCTTCTTTGTGCGTTTTAGGTAGTTCTTTGGATTCGCTCAGTAAACAATATGCAGTGTAAAGTTCATGATTATCCAAGTTTGCTGGCTTTCTTAGATTTCTCCCTTACTTAGATGTTCTTACTTCACTGTTATCGACGTGTAAATCATCGTCACTATTGTCTGATTTGTCTTCGCTAATTTGATAATTTCCTCTTCTTCTACCTTGTTTTCATTTTTCAATTATTTTCTTCATTACTCTCGCCTGATGGAACTTGCGATTGAATTTTCTTCAATATTAGTCCTGTCTGCTTGTTCTTTATTCTTCGCCATGTCCATATATTCCATTATGTCTTCTACAAAACGTACATCTCTGGATTTTACTTTCTCCTCTTCATTTGATATCCATAATATATATCCCCCTTTTCAATAACCAACCATTACTGCTTTTATGGCTCTTGGTGCGAGTTTATTGGTTCTTGGTATCGCAGTAAAAAATGCATACTACTAAAATACATAACATAGATAAAATACAAACAGCTAGTTTTAGTCGTCTTTCTTTAAGGTACGGTTTACATTCAAATCGCAGTTTCTTTGCCTTGTTACACTTCAAATTTTCGGGCTGTGCGGTTTTCCACAGCGTTAAATGTTTTTTAGAATCTCTTGGAATGGGTTGCTTATCTGATTCAGAATCTGTACTTACAATTAGATCAGAGGCTTGGTGTTCTGGATCTGCATTAGAAACGTTGATATTTGACGAACAGCTATATTCAACAAGCGAATGAAAATCTTTTGATTGATCATTATTGATCAATCTATTTGATGTTATAATACCATACCCCCTCTATATCAAACACCTTTAACAATCCCCCTCTACATGAAACACTCTTAATAATCTCATCTTATTCATAAATTTGTTGTGTTTGATAGTATCTAAACTTTTAGTTAATATGTCCGCACTCATCTCATCAGTAGGTACATAAATAACAAACTTTAACATTTTCATTATGAATAGCATCTCTGATGAAATTATGTCGTATGTCTATCGGCTTGTAACGTCTATGATACATAGGATTAGCAGCAAGCTTTTGCACGCTCAGAACCTGTGTATGATTTTCGATCTTGTTTGTCTCTGCAAATTGAAATCCATGTTTTTTTATAAAGAGGTGCAGCTACGGGCCTACAAGCTGACATATTAATTAATTAATCTTTTTTATATTTCTTTTATATAATATCTTTGATTCAATGATATACCTTTTTCCCTATTATTTCTATTTATTCTCATACCTAAGATTTGCTTACATTATCCTAAGTCTTTTAACCTAAATTTATCGCTTAATTTTGACTTTAAAAATTCAGTTTCAGAGGAATCGGTTGAAAACAAAAAAAAAATCATCCACATATAAAAGTATACATGCCAAGCTATTTTCTTTGGCCTTAAAATATAAGCAGTGTTCTAATTTAGATTTATTATAATCTAGTTCATCTAGTCTATTCATCTAGTTCTAAGATCATTTACATTTTCGTACCAAACACGAGACGACTGCTTTAACCCGTAAATGGCCTTTTTTAACATACAAACTTTGTTTTCACTATTAAAAATCTGAAAACCTTCTGGTTGCTTCACATATATTAATTCATTTAATTTTCCATTCAAAAAAGCGGCCATTACGTCATAATATGTGATAGTTAAGTCTAATTTAACAGCTACAGCAACTAATAGTCTCAGTGTACTATGTTTATTTTGTACACCAACTTACAGTTAACATTTGTATCATTTGGAACTTCAGTGATTTCGCACGCCTCATTGTCGATGAACGATTGATATTCCTCCATCATTGCTTGTCGCCATTGCGGTTTTTCGGGCCTGATAACGCTTCTTCTACAGTAACTGTTTCGCTGTCAGTTGTCATTTGATATAATTGACACATGTAAGTTACATTATTCTTGAAAACTTTTGGCTTCGCTACCCGTTTTGTCCTTTGCGAAACCTTTTGATTAGGAAAGTCATCTTCGGAGTCTTTTCATACCTCACACTGTGCATCTTTATTAACTTCCACAGTATCTTTCGTGCTATTATCTTCTTTTTCTACCACAGAAGATAATGTATGAAACAGAACAAAGCTATTAGTATTTTGATTTTTGTGTTTCATTACCTGATTAAAGAATTGACTCTCCAGAAAAATAACATCTCGGCTGACTACATTTTTTCTTTTATTGGGTTATACAATCGGTAAGCCTTTGTATTTTGACAGTATCCTACCATTATACAGCGTGTTGATTTCGCATCAAGCTTTCTTCTCTTTTGTTTTGGTGTATGCACCATCGCAATACAACCAAATGGTCGTAGGTGCTTCAGTTGTGGCTTTTTTTTGCGACCATATGTTAGCTACACCTACTCTGCGCTACATGCATTCGTTAAAATACAGTGACGCGACGAATATTTTATAAATATTTTTGTTTAATAAAATAATATCTTTCCACTTTTCATAGTCTTTACTTTGATTTCAAATACACCCTGTACATATTGTCAACCATTGTTGCTGTAGCTAACAGACGGTTCTCTTTGTTAAAAATTTGACATTTAACAATCAAATTTAACAGTATCCTCTTGATGTACAATTTGACCAACCGAGAGTACATTGGCACATATGTTTGGAATATATAAAATATTGCATATACATAATCACATCATTTGTACTATCATTTACATTTACTGTTAGATGAATATCACCTTTTGCCTCTATCTGCAATTTTGAGTTATCCGCTACCATAACTTGATAACTATTCATGGTCCACACTTTCACCAACCAGTACTTTCGCATTGTCATATGCCGAGATGCACCAGAGTCTATATACCAGTCATCTTTATTCATTACTTTGGGCTGTGAAAGATGTAAACAAATTGTTTTCTACCTTGGCTTTATTTGCGATTGGACAATTTTTGGAAATGTGCCCAAATTTATTACATTAGTAGCATCTAATATTTGTCTTCTTAAGTTTTGGCCCTTGTTTCTTGCGATTTGCACTTCCAAACAAGGCAACAGCATCGCTTGCACTAGCTTCATCTTTAACATCTTGTAATAATCGTCATTCATCATGCTTGTATCTAACTGATTTGCAAGGTTCTCTCCAAATTTTTGCTATCACATAAACTTCACATTCCTCAATATCATGTATAAACTTTACATTTTTTAACTCAACAATTTTTGTTGACGTCTGTTCTAAGTATGGCTTCGACATGTGACCTAAACAATAATGCCATAAAAGACTTATATTTACTTTTAAACTTTCAATTTTGATTTTATTAGGTTCCTCTATATGAGACTTACTCATTTCACTCACACACTCAACATACTTCTCTAACATATTCTCATCATCAATATCTTTGCAGTTAAAATTTTTATTTATACAATAATTGTGTTCGCCCACACCATTACCTATTCTACTTTCCTCATTGATCTCAACATCAGATATAGTATTAAACAAGTATTTTTCCTTATTTAAAGGCCCATCTGCAAGCTCAAAATTCAACCACCAAAACCTTCCATCATATTCACCGCTTTTAATCAATTTATTAGTATTAGCATTAATAATATTTATTCCATTTTTTTTTTTTGAGATTTACCAATGCACCTTTATTTACCAGTTTTCTCAATGCAAATAAGTTTTTAGTTAATATCATCAGAGTACAAGACATCTTTCAATCTACTAACTTTACCATTTGAAACTTTAAACCCAATTACACCTTCATGCATTACTTTCAAATCTGCATCTTTATTTGAATTAGCTCCCTTAATCTTTATTTCCATATTAACTTTTTCTACCTCAGTCAAATAATTTATTTTATTTACCATATGTTCATTGGCTCCTGAATCAGCTACAAATGTAATACATTTTGCCATATTTATATTTTTACCTTCTACTTCTGCAGTATTCGCTTCACCAAATGTATCATCTTCAATCTCCATATTTTCAGCATAAGAGGCTTTGTTGTCTTCCATTACAACATAAGCAAATTTGGACTTCTCAACTTTCCTGACCACAAGTTTTACCTTTTTTTTTAGACTTTCCCTTGTGCCGCTAACTTTTTTCTTTCGACAAGTTTCTGCAGTATGAGTAGTTGTAAGCCATAACAGTTATAGCAAATTATGGCTTTGCTCTTACACTCAAAGCTTATGTGGATTAGTTTGCCCCATCTATAGCAAACCTTTTGAGCATTTCCCTTATTTATTTAATCCCCTTTTCCTCTGTTAGTTTCAGTAGCAGCATTTAGTGCCACTGTAGCTTCAATCTCTCCGCATCTGGTTTTGCTTCTGTCTCACTTGCCTCAAAATCTAGCATTATAGATTTTATTTTGTTTAAGGTAGTTTTTCCTCCTGCTGCATCATATCTTCTGATAACCTCAGGGACACTATTGTAAATGGCCATTATATGCACCACGGTGGGGGTTATACCATGTGAATAGTTGAGAGTGATCGATATTTAAAGTTAAAAATAAAAGACGGGCATAGCTAGTTTGTGTGCAATTGTATTGGCGAAAAACGCCAATTCTATGCAGAGTGCGAGTGCAATAGCAACAGACTGTTATTATCCCATATCAGTATGCCGCAGTCACTTAATACTGGCACGGTGGGTATTACGTAGATCGGCTCGCTTGCTGTTGGTCAGTCATTCTCATTACAGACATTATCAATCGATCGGTTGACGAAGTGCACTCTGTATACGCACTCGATATATCTGTATGTAATTGTTGACTGTGCGCCACCTATTGCCAGTAATTAGAAGTTAACAGAATAACTTTGCTTACGATATCTGCTCTTGTCATGCTCACTCTCCCTTAATTAATGCAGAAAACTAAAAACGAACATAGTAGGTACATAGGTAATAATAATTAAAATCTTACTAGATAAAAAAGACCTTTGTTTAATATAAGTTTTTAATATATTTGAAATGCTCGATTTAAGGAGAAAAACATATATTAAGTATTCTGATTCTATATGTGCATTGTTACTGTATCTTATTGTCTTGTAAATATTTTATATTAAAGATTCTTATATTCATATTAATTATTTGTTAGTATTTATTTTCTTTCTGGTAATATATGTTTTATGCGGACTTTATTGCTACTGTAATGTAAAGTGTCATATTAAAACACATAGCTAAGCATGATTGCTATATCCGTTTTAATATTACCTTCAGTTCTATCGTTAAATATTAAAGTACAGGCTAAACCGAACAGCAACTAGATTAAAAATTTGATTATTAAATGCAATAAGTTGTGTAATTGTGTATAAGCCGAACATTTAAACCTTGTTTTAAATATTTTATGTAGCTATTTTCTTTTTTGTAGCGGCTTTCTGTTAGTGGAAACGGGTTGTTATGTGATGTTATTTGCTTTCCATGCTTGTACTTTTCTTTTGTAAGAAACAGAAAATACTTGAAATTGGGCTGTCGTTTGTCTTTCTGGCTATAATTGCGTGACGTTACGTTACTTTTAGCTTCTATCATATTACTATCTACATACCTCTTCTGATTTCAATAAATTTTTCAAAATTTATTACAAATACTGGATGGTCTTATTCTCTTATTTCATTTCAGCGTTTGACTCAGCTTGTACAGGTTTTCTAATCGGTTTTTGAATTTTTTTTTTCGCCTCCTAGTATAATCGCGCCCCAATAGTGTATTTGTTTATTTGTTAGTAATACCTACTCAATAATTTTACAAGCAGCATGTTTAACAATTAGATGTTTTGTCGGCGTTAAAAAATATTTTTAATAAAAAAAAGAAAGTTTGTCTAGCAGACTAGCGTTTACCGTTAAAATATGTCTATTGCAGGAAAAAGCCTGTGTTCGAGCATTTAGCGATAAAAATTTTACTTCTAGTTTATCAATTATATTCTATATTTTTTCACTATACTTTATGTGCACTTGTATTGTGAAATTGTTAAATGTTGGATCCGTTCACAGTACTGACGAAAATTCTCCCTTCGCCTTGAAAAAATTTGTCTTTGAAAATTTAGCAATTAGCGCTTACATTTGCAGCAATATAGGGTGTATTTGAAATAAAAGTAAAGACTATGAAAAATGAAAAGATATTATTTTATTAAACGTAAATCCAAAATATTTGGCGCAAATTCCTTCCCAGTCGCGAGAAAAAAAATGACAAAGATATTTATAAAATATTATATTCGTCGCGCTACTGTCGAATATTTTCGAACGAATATACATATGTATGTATGTAGGGGAGGGCAGATCAAGCGACAGGCGATATTTAACGTGTGCATTATTGAACTCTTCATTCAAAGCTATTTAAAAAAACTGACACATCAGCGTTATCTTGTAGTTTTTATAACATCGACAGCTGTTCTTGCGTTAGATTGATCGAGGTGAACATTCAATAGGCGGATATTACAATTTATAAGGGAGATTTTAATTTTGGCATTCGCGTCGTAATTGAACAAAAATTTTTTGGATTTATATTTTACTAATTGTATCTTACCATTCTTAATATTTTTTACTTTTATTTCAAATACATCCTGTATATAGATCTACATATATGGAAAATAAATGAAAAGGTATGTAATATTTACAATGGATATTATGGCGTGATTAGGGCAAATGAAGGCGCAAGATACAGTGCGAATGAAAATCTTATAATGTTTTAGACTTACCTGTATAGTTTCTATAGATAAGCTTTACGAGCCGCATACTGCCCTGCTAATTTCGTCATTTATTTCTCTGGAACTGATACAGGTTCATATTGTTAGTGGTAAGTATAGTACATTATTAATAAGTTGAACACTCCACACTAAATTTGCTTTGCAATCGATTAGTTTTTTCTTGGGACATAAATATGGCACTCCGTTTTGCTGGTGCAGTAAGTTGAAAACGCTGCTAAATAGACAAATTTACAGATAGATCATGCTTAACAAATATGAATTGTGACAACTGCACGTTAAGCCGTTAAATAAACCTGGTGCACATTTGTCTTACCTGGTATTAAGGTCTATCAATCCGTTTGTTTGGGTCGAAAGCCTCTATGCCTACCTTCTTACCTTCTCTTATTTTAGTAGAGCATTTTGGTATGTATTTGCAACGGAACTTCAACGAGGGGTCATCTGTAAACCCGAAATAAAAATGGTACATATCTGTAACAGTGATACTTCATGCAGACACCAGTGGCGTGTCGTGGGGTTTGAGTTTGGAGGGGCGCACCAGAAATCAAATACCAAATGACATAGGTATAGACAAATTGTGCGAAAAAGTATAAATACATAGGAATTAAAAAAATTAGTATCTACAATAACGACAAAAACAATAATAATTGTAATTGTAAATCAAAACGGTAAAAATCCAAAAAAGGGGAATTGACGTGTAAGACCGATTTTCGGCAATGGCGGATAATTCCAGTGTGCGATCTACTACTGGCCGCGATAAATCCGCGCCCTACATACTGTTATAGAATCGGATATTTATTCGGGCAATATCGGGTCACGATCGCCACAAATCTATATGCTTTATGCGGGTCGCGGCATTATTTGCGCCTTCCATAATACGATACGGATAATCAGACATAAATGACGAGTTCCCTTTTTTGAAATTTAGACATTTTAACTAAGTACCTACTTATATATATGAATAATAATAATAAAATAAATAGTAATAATTGTAGCTCGGACGAGGAAGATAATGCAGAAAACTATACAGATGATGATTAAGCACAAGAAAGAGCTGATGATGTGTCCTCCTGAGCACGAAGAAACGACTGAAATTTCTGACAACCAAAACTCTAATTAGAGACGAGAAGTCTGAACTTAATTTTCTACTACGAATATTGAAAGACCGTATGGAATTACTAGACATGCATAACTGAATTTAAAAGATCTACAAATTTCTTCATAAGGGTTAATTTGCCCGGTTTTTGAATTCTGAATTGTTTAATGTGTGGCAAACAAAATAAAACAGGTATCTTTAATTTGTCAGTGAATGAACTCACTCACTCACACAATAAGAATGAGATTCCATAGCCCACTTAACATGTAATTATACCAGAATACTGACTGCAATTTCCAGGTGCTTGTAATTTAAACCGTTTTAGATTACGTAAATAGACATTCCCTGTTCTTGTTTCAGCACTCGGGATACATATCCATCAATGAGTCCATGATGAAGTATACAGGACGAGGTACCGTTAAGCTATGTAAATAAAACAAATCAAAGGCGGTTTTAAAGTTTATGCAGTTGTTTGTGCTTGTATAGATTACTGCATGGGTCTGCCAATTTATTATTTGTTAATATATCTGTATACTTTTAATCGCGTATTTTTCTGGAAGAGTCTATTGTAAAGAAATTATTTTTGACGTTTGAAAATACCGGTGTTTGCTATTTCTTGAACAATGAAATTTTTGTCATGTACCACGACTAGATCTAGTTTATGTAATAGAGAACTATATACACTACTACTGCTACTGCTTCTAGAAAGAAGCTGATAAAGTCTTGACGAAAAGATAGTATAATAGCAAGTAATATTTTCGTATCTAAATAGAAAAATAGGGACACAAGATCTGTATTGCCCGGTTTCTCAAACGTCAAACAACAGTTATGTGTTTGGTATCTGGCAATTTAAAAAGGACTGTCTTTGTTAAATCGCCAGATGCTGTGCAGATAACTGCTGCTTCACATTTCAGAAACCGGGCATATGTGTAGTAAATTTGTTTTACAATTATATACATACATACATCTAACAAATTTCTTACAAACGAAATATTATGTTTCCTGCCCAACACCATATAATACACCTTGGGTCTATCTGTAAGCGTAAACGAGAAAAAAAATTATTTCTAAAAAACCTTATTTGGTCAAACAAGAAAACTCATCCATATTGCTTCTTAAATAACCAAAAAACCATATCAAAAATTTAGGGTTGAAAATAACTAAAAACAACCATGAAAACGAATTATTTCATACTTTGAAATTGAAGCGTGGTGTCATTTGTCTTTCACCATACTGTACCCGTATGCAGTTAGAAGCGCAGATGCATGCTTTGTATTTCGCGGACACCCTGTATACATACATATTAGGTACTTATACATAAGTACCCGACGTTCCATGAAAATTTCCAACGGCTATAACATCCTTATTTTGTTATCTGATTTTAATGATCTGTGCATCACATTAAACGGTTACATAAAGACTATATACACGAATGTGAACTTTTATTCTATTAACTTTCTCAGATTGTACTATACATGTGTTTTATAAAATAAATTAATATATGTATTTTTATGACCTTTTTTAACTTATCTTATTTTCCTGAAAATAAGATAAAATAAATTAACAATTTCAACGATGTAATAAATAACTTAGTTGATATATAAGAAAACTGTTAGAACACCAGAGTTTTTCCAAATTACAGTTACAAATTTACCACGTCATTATTAGCCCAGACGACACATATCCATAAGATATTCGAAGGATGTCCGTTACGGATATAGTGTATATCCAGAAAACAGTCGTTTTAGATCCAATGAAAATCTTATGGACGTTTTGTGGACGTAAATTGATCACAAACGTGGATTCCCTAGAAATGTGCTTGAAAGACATCCATATAATATCCGCACAGGATATGCGTATGATAGCCATATGGGATATACGTATGATATCCTTGTGGGGTATCCGTACAATCCCAATATAGGATACGTATACTTGATTCTGGGTTCTTAATTTGTTAGGGATTTATGGATAGGTGATCTCACGATCAACCTCAATAAACCCCCTTTGGCTTAATTGTATTCATAAAATTCATTTTTATGTATTATTTACTTAGGCCAATAAACATGCATTATTATTAATTGCAACGTATTAAAGATATTAGTCGTAATCTCATGGATGGGGTGCGCTATTTACGGGACACACAAAGATGCTTCCAAACGGTTGAATTACTATAAATATAAAAGAAAAAGCATTAATATGATCATTATAAATCGTATTTACCGATAGAATCTGGGCGGAACATATCGAGCCGCATAGGAAGACCTTTATTGGAATGATCACTCGGCAAGAAGCTGTCATGTGCATCGCATCAATATATTAGGAATGTTAAAAATACTTACATTCTCTTGAAGAACATAGCCATACTGTTATTATCATTTAATTTTTGCTCTGTCGTTTTAGTTTGAAAAAAGGTTTTTATTAAATACATCAAAATTTCACTTCAGATCCATTTATTTTTATATTTATACATATTTCCATATAATGTATGTAGGAGTAGACTTCTTCATCTTCAGGTATAGTCGTTCTTTAGCTCGGCGCAACCAATTTTTAAGTGTTCTAAAGCTTTGGTTGTGCTGGCATTCCTAACATTTTGTAAACCTGCACTTACCAAAAAAGACGTTAATTTAGAAAAAGTACTTTGGGATTATATAATAGCTATTATGAACAAACTGAATTTTTGTTAAAAGCATATGTGAGTAACTTTTAGGGTAACTTTCTATTGTATAATAGAATAGAATAGTACAATACAGATGCCGCCATGCTACTGAGCTCTACGTGGCAAGTACATATTACAATATTAAGCAAAATATTTTAATTTGAAATAGTGTTGAATTTTACTACATTATTCACATTTACTTACCTCGAATTTCAACTAACTGTTGTTCACTGTGGGTATTTTACGTCCGCTACTGTAAGTAATAACGCACGACAAATGCTTACCTAATAGCACACACGATCTGTAATCTGTACAGCACATGACAGCTTAGAGGAAGGCAAAATTAAACTAAGGTGTTACTGAAGGATGGGAATTTACTAATTTTTGTGGAGGCCATTATCTTAATACCTACACATCTCTAAATTCCTTATTGTTAGTATATAAAAAGAGTAAACAAAATTCAAATGTTGCGCTATTATTTTTAGTAACTTCAACGCAAAGTGTATGTATTGTACGAGCAGTATCCAAATACAGAAATGATCCGTACTTCTATCGTAGGTCTCCATAGAATGTCCTACGGATATTCTGTAATGAATATCCTATGTATAATCGCTTTGTATCCACAGACATCAGGACTACTTTTGTACGTAGAACGGAAATCCATGGGATAGTGTGTTTTCTGTATGTAGCTTATTTTTCTTTATTTTGTTATTACTATAAAAATATTCCGAAATAATTATAATAATAAATAATAATATTTTTTTCGTAATAAACTTATTACGAAAAAAAAAAAAATAACAAAAATATGAATTTCGAATATTTAAGTGATATGGTACAAGTAACTCTTGAATAAAAGAACATAGAAGAAGAAGAAGTAATTCTTTGTTGATTTCTATTTTAAGTTTACTTTTTAGTTTAATAACGTCACACGTACCTTTACAACATTCGACAATAAGGCCGATCATCATAAATATTCAAAATTTATATTATATACAGTATGTATTTGAAATAAAAGTAAAGACTATGAAAAATGAAAAGATATTATTTTATTAAACGTAATTCCAAAATATTTGGCGCAAATTCCTTCCCAGTCGCGAGAAAAAAAAATCATAGATAGATATTTATAAAATAATCGTCGCGCCACTGTCGAATATTTTCTAACGATGTATGTCTGTAGCGGAGGGCAGGTGCAGCGACAGGCGATATTTAACGTGTGCATTGTTGAACTGTTCATTCAAAGCTATTTAAAAAAACTGACACATCAGCGTTATATTGTAGTTTTTATAACATCGGCAGTTGTTCTTGATCCAGGTGAACATTCTCGACTCAATAGGCGGCGCATATTACAATTTATAAGGGAGATTTTAATTCTGGCATCACGTCGTAATTAAACAAAAATTTTTTGCATTTATATTCTACATAATTGTATCTTGCCATTCTTAATATTTTTTACTTTAATTTCAAATACACCCTGTATATATAAAACAAAGAGAAATTAAACTTGCACGGAATTACCTATTAATATCATGTTTTTCACAATTGGTGCTACTGCAAGATTAATTCAACACATTTGACAGTGTTAGTTCAGTGGTTCAGTGCTTCACAGTTCTAGCACTAATTAATAATGACGTTCAGAGTGTAAATTAGCAATTGTAATTTTTCACTATCTTATCATCTACTGAGACCCACATCATATAAACATCTGCATAAGTGGTGGTCGGCAGTTAAGAGACGTAACTTTTTATCTTGTTTTTTTTTTCGTTGGAATACCATATTTTTCTATCACTATGAACGATAGCTGACATATTTGACAGCTTAATCTTGTCTTGTTTATTCCTAATAAAATTAATTGCTTGTCAATTCAAGTTTTATTAGTCCTTCGGTTAGCGTATATGTATATAGTGGCTTAACGTCAGAGTTGGACAGTATATAATTCTACTATGTAAAAGATTTGAATGTTGTCCGTGTTGTCCGGAAACGGTTCTAGAACGGAATAGTTGAATACCCGGTGTTTCGGGTACCCGAGTATCCGGTTCCGGATACCCGGGTATCCGATTCTAGAACCGGGTACCCGGGTTACCCGGAACCGGGTAGTACGCTCGACGGGTACTCGGTTCCTGAAAAAGACGGTTCCAGACAGCCCTACTTTGTATATTACATATGTACTATCGAGGGCAAAAGTAATTACTCAAACTGTAATAAATCGCGTCTATTTTAGGCTGGCCGTTCTAAATCGTTATTGACGTAAACATAACTGGGCAACTGTAATAAGCCGTATAGCCGCAGGCCAAAGGGTAGCAAGCGTCTAAAATAATTTAAACCAAGCAAATTGTGAATATATTGGAAAAAAATATGATGGTACTGAATTCAGGTAGAACGTAGATAAATTAATCAAAGAAAAAAAAGTTTATGATAAATTCGTCATCATTTTCTCGTGCAAAATATTGTTTAAATAATAATTACAAACATTTATTATTATTATTATTTTTCTCTTGACAGAGAAATATTATATAATTTTTTCAGGGATAATAATTTATAGTACAATTAGTATTAAGAGAACTTATTTTAAAATTTAGTGAGGCGAACTATAATATTGGGGTATTTTGCATAATGACGTCGCCACAGTATCTGTTATTGCGATGAAATTCTCTATGCGGTGGTCATTTCTTAGGGCGTATATAATTACTATGACCATAGTCTAGGATTCTCTTTGTAAAATATTGAGTAGTATTGTTTTTACCAAAGATATAAATTTAGTAAATATTACTTCGTTATATATTTTAGCCTTTTTTACTCTATTAGTTTTATAAAAAATATGTCGTATATAGTAGATTGATATTGTACTTAATATTCTATTATACTGTAATATAACTGAATGATAAATATTCCATATTACATATTTAAATTTATAGTTTGTAGCAGTTTATTAAATTTTGAACTATTCATAATGCCACTGTTGTTGCTGTTATAGTATATTGAAATTGAAATATATTTATATACCTAAGTATGTATGTATATGCTTAATGTCGTAGTACACAGATTACATATTTTTAAAATTACACTTTTCAACAAATATTTACATACAAGTTTTGACAATCTACTAGATTGTGGCTGTCAACAGTATGTTCTGCAGTATTTTGATATACAGCTCTTATGATACATCTTTATGCAAAATTTACTTTGTGAATTTAATATTTAAAGGACCAAATACAAAACTTTATTACTCTTGTTGTTATTCTTTGTCGATTCATTGATATTTTTCTTTCATATTTCATCCTACACTTGAGTAATAAATACCTGAGAAATAGAAATGTTACTTCTGTCTGATTAAAAACAAACGATAACGGCGAACTGTTTGCTTCTGACTTTCATATATTGTTTCCATACACGACAATTTCCACTTTCCTTTTATTTCCTTGCAGATGTATTATTTTATCAAAAAAAAATAAAACCTTTCAATTTTCAGTTCTATTTGTCAGTCAAATCCTAAAAAAAAGGCAGGTGCTTATACTAAAGCTTGTTCTTTCTTTCACTGGCTGGTAACCCCGTGTGGCCGCTCGGTCAAAAAACCTATCGTGTCCCAATGTCGTTTAGGCTTCTCGATTGAGTTGCACCTGTAAGAAGAAATGTGGTAGTTGGTGGACAGTTAGTTTCTCTAGTCGGGGTTCGTTTAACCCTTTCACTGCGCGAGCCGGCCGAATCCGCAAAAAAAGGCGGTGTCTGACATAGAAAAAACCTCAAACAATTATTTTCCCTCTATCGATCCAAACTTGTCTTCGTCACTGGACAAGCAGCACATAAGTGTCTTTTGCGCAAACTTGTTCTGTTCACTGTGCGAACCATGTAAAGACGCAACGGCTCAATTCAATCGTACCACGGAAGCGTTTTGTTTAAAACGTTGCGCAGTGAAAGGGTTAATATCATTGCCCAAAGTAGATCCGCCTCTCCGTGTCTCATATTGGGCAGTTGGCAAGGATATGTGCGAGAGTTTCTTCTGCGTCGTCGCAACCTCTAGCCTGGGGAGAGCTTCCTAAGCACACGCAGTGCATGTGTTTGTTCAGTGTGCAGTGCCCAGTCAAGATGCCTGTAAGCATCCTTAGCCTGGGTCTGCTCACAGAAACAGCATTACGAAGTTTGTCCTGGTGCGGATGAATTGCAAGGATTTTGCAGCGTCTCATGCCAGTAAGTCCCTCCCAAGGGGAACTGTGTCTGGTAACGAGCTGAGTTTTGACGAAAGCTTTGATGGAACTGTAGGAACTTTCAATGCCGGGTCTGGTCCTGTGAATGATCGTTCACTGGCTAACTTATCAGCAAGTTTGTTTCCGCTGATTTTAGATTGGCTCAGCACTCGTCTAGACGTAACGTTGTGATGTTCCGTCAGTTGTTTCAGCTTCCTGTGCCAATTCAGTACTACTTCGGAATCAAATTTGACAGCTTGTAGAGCCTTAAGGGCACCTTGACTGTCTGATAGTATTTCGAACGATCTATTGTCATGCGAGGAATTTAACGCAAATCTGGGTGGGTAGACACCAGCGAGTTCCCCGTCTTCCCATATTCTAATGTACATACGTGCGATTTGGCATTTTAGAAGCATCTACGATCCAGCGGTGTTGGCGCAGCTAGGGTTTGCAAATGTAGTATATAGCAATTTCCCTAGTGGGAATCTCTACTTTGTAGTTCTCAGTGAAACTGAAAACGGCGGAATTTTATCCTAACGGACAATGACGCCGTGTTTTTAATGTAAATGAATATGCCGGTGTGGTCATCGGTTTTACCGGTGAAGCCTTTGCATTCACTATATTTTGCCCTGTAGGCCCCCAGAGTAGCTGCTGACTACAGCACCCGGTGCAGCGGAGGGAGGCATATGACCTTCGTAGTCAGTACAGTCATTGCACAGGTTTCAAACCCCACGTTTTACCGAACATTCCTCTGCACTACCAGAAATACCTCGTAGTTTTGTTTGACACCTGTTCCAGGTGCGATTTGTATGTCTATTTATCGCCCAAAGTTATACATAGATATTTAGCCTCGCCAGATATTAGTATCCTGGAGCAACGACAGTTTCCTTCTCCAAGTAAACGGAACCATTGTCGTTTTCCTAGAGTTGACATTTAACTCTTTTCTTTGACACTAACCCTCTACGAGTTTCAGCGTGACTTTACTAAAGCTTGTGGATATTTAGTTTTTACATTTGCAGTTATGTGCGATATCTATAAAATGAATTCTAGAAAAATGTGAAGTGGAAACACCCTCGATATCAATCGGAACGAAAAGATTTGGCAATGTTTGATGCGGCCGCTTGTTAAAATCCTTTCGAGCTTAGTGGTATATTATACATACCACAAATTCAAAAATTTATCTGGATGTTGCTTGGCGGTGTACCGTCCGTACCACCGTCTAAATACATTTCTTACATGCGCCCACTATTTCACAGCCAAGTAAGTTTGACTAATTCGGCGATAGATGGCGACAATTGATAAAATTTAAAATTTCATTGTTAACGAGACAGTGCACAAATTTTATAGGTGATAAATAATGAAAATAAATTAAAATAATGGCAAATAAGTACCTTATTATTATTTTAACAATGTATTAGCATACGTATGTCATAAAATTATAAATATTTAACAAAAATCATACTTTAGACCGCTATTTATTTGTGGTATTTCAAACATACCACAACGCTAAAGTGCACAATTCAGTATTATTTTTATTTTTAGGTAATAAAGTTTGGAGTTTTAGTGAGCTAGAAAATATAAATGAAGGTGAAGTAGACGCACTATTTGCAGAAATTCCGTCTGACGGGGAATCGGTTGATGAATTTGGTGAATCCGATGGTGAGGAAAATGCCTCTACTAATACCTATGGACCATATAGAAGAAACGATCGTTGCCCCTCCACAAAATATATCTGATTCTGAGGAAGATGACGAGGAAGACCTCCTACTATCACATTTACAACCAAAAGATATATTTACTTGGAAGAAACCTTTAGATGTAGAGAGATGGGATCAGTCTCTGCATATGCCAATTTATGGAAATTATGGCCGATGCGCGCTGTGTAGTACCCGAGACTGTCAGAGAAGAACAAAATGAGCTTGCGATACCTGTGGAGTCGCATTATGTTTGTCCGATAAAAAACTCATGTTTCCAAATATTTCATAAAAAACCCTAATCTTGTTTTATGTCTGGCTTAGTGGTATATGTGAAATACCACCATTTTTTTGGAAAAAGTAATGAAATAAAAATTCCAAAAAAATACAGAAGACTTATTTACTTATCCTCTCTCAGTATATCTAAAACCATAATCAAGAAACCATTATTTCTGAACGCTGCCCGCAAAGTGTTAATGTGCATATCATCACAAAACTGCAGTTGCATGTCCCGTCGAGACGCTGCACTTTTCAAAGCAAAAGGCAACTTAATAAATTTTAATAATTTGTTTTAGTTAGAGTACATTTTTTAAAATACATTTTTTATATTTAAACGTACACTCATGAAAATGAAAGATTGGACAGTTTCCATATAACAACGTATTGAAAGTGGCCAATCTTTGCTGCAGGAGACCTAGCCTAAAAAAATATGAAAACTTCAACTATCTACATAGGTAGAGGTATGGTTTGGTGACAGTATTATGTATTAAGATAAAGTAACTTTCTTGTAAACAAAATACTAACTGTTACCTTCTTCATTTTCACTTGATAGCATTATTTACAGCCATTTTCAGTTGATTTGTGAACGTAACTAACAATAAGTTTGACAAAACCGGTCCGAAATTAGATTCCAAAAACTTATGTTTAATCGCACGTAAGTGTATTACAACTTTTTTTTTGTTTCATCTCTATTATCACCTGACAAAGTATGTCGCATCTTTTTTGAATACCCTGGATATGCCGGCCGACTAATATGTAAAACTATACAGGGTGTTCCTAAATATCATGTACCTAAGGAATGAGGTAATTATTTGGTTTACTTTGTGCCTAAAATTTCATATAAACATAGATCTGCAAACGCTTCGTTACCAATCTGCACGGTGTTGAAATTTCAAGATTTTTTCACTTTTTACTGTATAGCTCCTACAGTTTTTGAGATATTTTGCTCAAATTTGGAAGGTAGGTTACGCTATAAGGCCTGCATCATTAACCATGGTATAAAGAGTTTGGCTTTCTTCTAATACAACAACCACTGTTTTTTCCTAAATAAGAGTTTGATGGTATTGACTCTTCAAACACTTAAATGTATTAATTGCTATGAAAAATTAGCTGGCTGGGTATAAACTGGGCGCTAGAGGCAATATTAGTAGATATATGCTTAAATTAAAAGCCCATCTTACAGTTACTGATATGCTGATACTGTTTTTACAATCTTATTATCCAGATAGTTTTTCCACATTTTTAGGTCAATTATAACACTCCAATTCGAACAAAGATCAAATTTATTCCAAAACCTTTACAATATACATATATAATCTGGTTTTCGTTACAATTTCGTTTTTCCAATCTAACTAACTTTCGAATGGAAGTTCGTATGGGCACTTATTCTAATTTCTTCTAGAACTTGACTTAAAGTTAATTACATTGGTTTCCTTAAAATATGTTAATTACTGTGGTTCGATTAAAATTAGTTAATTACTTTAGTTTAATTAAAGTCCCGCTGTGCTTTTGCTTCTTTCCAGAATTTATTCTTGTCTTTCAATATATTGCTTATTGTGTTATTCCAGGTTTTGCTTGGTCTTCCCATTTTCTTTCTTTACTGTGTTCTTGCCTTGTATACTTACTTAACCAGCCTTTTATTTATCATTCTTTGTATACACATGTCCTCGCTAACTCTGATATTTCATTCCGGTTGCTTGCATTTTACTTCTATATTTATTCGAGAGTACTGGCCAGTACAGCGATTTGTATACTTGTATTTTAGTTTTACCTGAGATTTCTGTTTTGCTAATGAAGTTTTTATTTACATAGTGCATTGTAGTGCTTATCGTTTTTATATTTTGTTAATCTCTGGATCCTGCTGTCCTGATTCATCTAATATAATACCTAGATACTTATCGCAACTCTTTAACTCGTTCTATTTTTGCACTGCCTATTGTACTATCAATTTGTTGTTCTCCAATTGCCATTACTTTGGTTTTATTTATTTTGTTTTCATTAGATTTTCCTTTAGTGCTACAAACCTCTAGATTGTTTGCGAACGCGAGGTTTGTAATCGTTTGAACTACTACTGCAACACTACGTTGACGTTATGGGTCAACAGTTTGAAAATTTTGTTTATGTAATTTTTCGTTTTATCGATAACGCAGAGCGTGTAACTTGTTAATTCATAACATTTTAAAAGAAAGCAATTCTTTATTGTAAATTTGAAATATCTTCTAAACCAAAAGAGCCAGCTATAGGGAATGGTTAACCAAAATGAAAAATCTGATGAATATATATCGTAACATCATAAAAAATACAGGGTGTTCCATTTAAATTTAACGAGAATATTAAGGACCCGAGTTTTGACTCACCTTGTATATAAAAAATGTCTTTTTTGTTAAATTCTCGATACGGAAAAAATAGAAGACAAATAGAAGAAAATAGAATGGTGCCAAAAAGGTCGTATATTTATTTTCATACCGGAACTAACTTTCTTAATTCATCTTAATTAAGACGTAAAAATGGTCATAACTTTTTAAATATTCAGAATAGATCCGCCAAACCCTATATGAAAAAGCTCGCAAAGGTAAGCAGATTTTGAAAATCTAAACGTGTATAGCGATCCATTTAAAAAAATATAAGTTTGATCTGGCACGGCGTTATTGAACATCCTGTATATGTGCAACTAATTTTAAGATATGGAACTACGAATATCTACACGTTCCCTCAATATTTTTTTCTAATGACTTATAATGTCGGATATATTGAGCTTTGACGCACTAATGCGTCACCCTGTATGTATATATGGTCTTGTTTGCCCAATCGGTCATTGAAATTGCCACATACGTAATACATAGCTCGACACGAAGTAATCTTAGAACAATTTTACATATAATCGCTATGTAAATCATTTTAAGATTACTTCGTGTCGAGGTATAGTACATACATATACACAGTGGCGGCTGGTACATTAGCGCTGCAGTGCTGCAGAGCTCCCAAAAAATCTCCTATTTATGTAACTTCCTTTCCTTTTATCAAATATAAAATTTATAATATATTTTGAAAGGCATTCGCATTGTCGTAATGATAAAAAAACTGCGAACACAAGCCACAGCTTGAAATACCAAACCAATTGCGGGTTGCGGGAAGTTCATTTTATGGCATTGCGTTGCTGTGAACAGAATAAACGCGCTGAACGCACATCAGACGCTACAAGTTGCTCAACTTCCAACTTTTAGCGCGAACGACGTTGTAAACATCGTAAACATAACCACACATTATCAACCAGAAACGGAAGTTTTATTCGCGTTAATGGATACACATTTGGTGCATTATATAGATATAACAAATAAAACATTAAATATATTTCGAAATTGCACATTTTAACAGGATAACAGAGTGACACAATAGTCGTTTTACAAGTTAAGTTTGCAACGTGATGTTCACAGGTCATGTTCGCGCTATTCTGTTTGAAGATCGGTTTCTGAACATTTCTTCGGCTAGTGCGCGCGTTGTTCGCGTTCACTCTGTTTCTCACACATTGCTCACACAGTCCACCAGTGGAGTAACGACCCTATTTCGCGGGGTGGATGTCCCCAGCCCCGCCACCCCCACATTCCGAAAATTTGACTATGCTATAATTTTGTGCCGTTTTGTGCCGCAAAAAGAAAATTTTGTGCTTTTATATTAACCGAGATATCGCACATTCATTTTGGCGGGGCCAGGGACATGCCAGCCCCGCCACCCTCGCATTTCAAGATTTTGAGTATGCTATAATTTTGTGCTCATTTTGTGCCGTTTTGTGCTGCAAAAAGAAAATTTTGTGCTTTCATATCAACCGAGTTATAGCGATTTCAAAGTCCGGACCTGGCATGTCCCCAACCCCACCACCTCGACATTTTGAAATTTCATGCACGCTATCTTTTTGTGCTTATTTTGTGCCGTTTTGTGCTGCAATAAGAAAATTTTGTGCTTTCATATTAACCGAGTTATAGCGATTTCAAAGTTCGGACCTGGCATGTCCCCAGCCCCGCCACCTCGACATTTCGAAATTTCGTGCACGCTGTCCTTTTGTGCTTATTTTGTGCCGTTTTGTGCTGCAAAACGAAAATTTTGTGCTTTCATATTAACCGAGTTATAGCGATTTCAAAATCCGGACCTGCCATGTCGCCAGCCCCCAGTTTTGTACAGCAAAATTAATTTTGATATTAGCAAGATATAGAGATTTTATAGTAGATACAGTTCTCAGTGATCTGGGACTGCCAATGTTTAGTTGTGAGATGCATAGAAATGTATATGTTATACCGTAAATCTTGGTTAAGTGCTGCCATGTGGTTAAACTATGTTTTCTATATTTAAAAAATATTTAAGTTTGCTTTAACTAAAATTGCTATTGCGCGTTTATAGAAGTCTTTGACTCTTTTCTTTTCTTTAGACAAGAAACTTAATCTCGAAACAAGTTTTATAAAATGCGCGATATCACAACTAATAAAACACTTAGGCATCCTTTCTATATTCTGCTCATTTGTTGGTAAATTGTAACATGAACTTAAATAGTCTTTTGTCGAATTATATTGTGTGAAGCACCGACCTATAGCTGATAAAAGGGCCAAAGGCATGTCAGAGACCACTTGAAACGCCTTACTACTACGGCTGGGCGATACCGGCATTTTTGGTATCGGGTATCATTACCAATCGAGGTATTGATACTTACCGATGTATCGGTTCCGACCGCGGTATCGATACTTTGGAATGGATACCTAGGTATCGTACGTATCGATACCTAGGTATCGATACTTAGGTATCGATATCAACGTTTTCCAAGATATCGGACGAACGATACCCGGAATGGTATCGAGGACTGGACGATGTATCGATACTTCGCCCAGCCCTAGTGGGCACACCTGTTATTGCAAACACCGACTGGGAGTCCTACGCTATCATGTGCTATAGACCTAAGTACATGATGTCCATAAAGAATTTCCACCGACAAAAAAAAAATGGAATGATTGTTATAAAATAGGTACTTAGGTATCGTAGGTATCGATACTTAAGTATCGTAGGTATCGATACTTAAATATCGTAGGTATCGATACTAAGGTATCGATACCAACGTTATCCTAGGTATCGAAGGATCGATACCCGGAATGGTATCGACTACTGGACGATGTATAGATACTTCACCCAGCCCTACTTACTACACGAGAATAACCAATACAAAATAGAATCGCTATCATATTTTTTCCGACAAAATAGAACCCCCAGAAATCTGAGACACTCCTTCTTTTACAACAATATCATATAAAAATATTGAACCTGATTTGGCACCATTTGGACGAGCAACTTTTTTTACAAGACTGCCGATGGCATCAATACTAATGGACAACCATTTCCGTTTTTTTAAATATATTCTGGCTACGTTTATTTGAATGCTAGAAAAGTAATCGACAAAAAAATTATCTATGTCTATATCTCTCAAATAATTGAAGTAGGGTTTTGGTATTCCACCAACGAACGTTAACGATAATATAGGATCTCTGTCAAACTCAAACTTTTTTTTGCTTTATATTTGGCAACTCGAAGTGCATTTGGATGGAATATTTCTCGGAAACTTATTAGCAATTATTTTTTTATGAGCTTCTATTGTTTGAATACGAAATTCACTTTCATCACTGCTAAGTCGTCTTAGAACATGTTCACGTTGTTCAACACTGAGGTTTCTTTGTCTACTCTCAAGGGCTTGAATAGCGTTGAAATTGTCTTTTATTGTACAACGTAATATTACGTCATATGTCTGGTTTATTGTCAATAACTGCTAAACATTTAGCTTTACACTCACTACATTGACCTTCGATTTTCACCCACTTATCGCATTCAGAGGCCACAACTGCTCTTTTGAAAATTAATCTGCAGGATAATTTAGTAACTTGCCAGAATTTGTCATACATTAAGTTAAACAAGTCTTTCAGATCCGGATTTTGAAATGGCTATAACTCGGTTTCTATGCATAAAATAAGCACAAAATTATAGCATACTCAAAATCTCGGAATGCGGGGGTGGCGGGGCTGGCATGTCCCTGGCCCCTCCAAAAAAAAAAGTGCGATATCTCGGTTAATATGAAAGCACAAAATTTTCTTTTTGCGGCACAAAACGGCACAAAATAAGAACAAAATGATAGCATACTCAAATTTTCGGAATGTGGGAGCGGCTAGGCTGGGGACATGCACCCTATTTCGCGCGATCGTTGATATTTTAGATAGCTGGGCGATACGAACGGGCTCTGCGGGCTCCTTCAAACACCCGCGCTGCACACTTCTTCCCCTTGACGGTCTTAAAACTAAGCCGGGATTTTAACGGGATAGTTCGCTGCATGTGGCATTTACTGCAGCGCAGCGTGGCATATACGTAAAAGATATTTCAATTATTACGTAAAAGATAATTATGCGTAAACTGACGCATGCCTTTTAGGGTGCTAAATTATGGCATTTTGATGACTTATTTAGAATAAGTTAATGTTGATTACTTTTGTTTAAATAAAAATGAAATAAAAACACCAGAATTAATAATAAAGATGAATAAAGAGGAACCACATTACTTTGAAAACGTATGCGTAAATTTTACGCAAATTATCTAGGGTTTAATGTAATTAGAGTGCAGGTGTTTCTGTTTCTGGATATTGTTGACAATTATTATATAAACTGTGAACTATGAAAGTGCTGTTCATTTTAATTAATGTAAAGAGATTTTTTAAATATGTCTATGAAGAATTAAAAGCAAAAGGTAGGCTATTACCAGAAATCACTATTGAAAAAACTGGTGTAAGTAGAGGAAAAAGTTATACGTACAGTTAATTTAGTAGAGATATTTATCCAAAAACGAATGGATTTGTGGATGTAACAAAAAAAATGCTTTATATTGTTTTCCCTGTTTACTTTTTGGTGGTGATAAAGCTTGGACGGAAATAGGAGTCACGGATCTAGAGCTTTTGAGTTTGAAAATAAAAAGACACGAAAATTCTAAAAGCCGTCTTTATAATTGTGTGGAATTTGCGTTACTTAGGGTCAACTAATATTATGGTTCAATTAGATTCGGTTTACTGGTTAAATATACAGAAACATAATGAAAACGTGTCGAAAAATCGATATATTTTATCAAAAATTATTAATTGTCTAAAATTTTGTGGAGCTTTTGAATTGGCTCTTCGGGGATATACTGAGAGCGATACTTCCGAGAATCCGGGAATATTTCGTGGGCTTATTAATTTTTCGGCTGGATTAGATGCAACTCAAGTGAGCACCTGAAAAATTGCAGAACACCTTAAAATTTTTCCTACGAGCCGCCACTGCATATACATATAGTTCCCATTGAGTTTCCTGTAGTCTCTGTTAGTTGATCCCAAAATCTATAATTTTTCTCAAGTGTTCCATTTTCATCTGGTTCATATACCGATATTATTGTTCTTGTTTTCGTCTTGCTGTCTCCTATTTCTTTTATTAACA
>ML218842.1:0-32403 GCA_004785975.1 Popillia japonica
CAGTAGAATACTGAATAAAACGTTTTCTTTATTAGCAATACAAACGATATTGTTTATGTACGAGGGCCACCTGAAATGTTTCGAGAATCGACAAGAAAAACACGGTGTTGGTGTGCTTTTTCATTTTTATTTTTCGATGTAGTCTCCTCGAAGATCAATTTTGAGATCTTTAAGACCTCAAATGTTTCAAAGACTCTATTCTTTACGGTATATACTGTTTCATTATCAAGCTCCCCTGGAAAGGCACAATGCAATATGTTTTTCTGAGGTATACGAGGCGTGGCAGAAAAGTAATGAAACTGGCAACACTGTAAGTGATCTGGCAACGCTGTGCTGTTGTCCTTGACATACCTCGTCCAGGGAGGTCTTCAACTTCTAAAAGCGATGAAAAGCAGCAGAGCAGAACGACAGAATCGCTAATGAGAAAGATTTCTTTAGTCGTGTAATCACACAAATTGCCAACTAAGTTTTTTATAAAGACGTCCTTGAAAGACTCAGAAAAAGGATAATTTGCGTGAGACCAGACATTGCAGACAAATGGATGCTCCCATATACAACGCCCTATGTCACGCTGCCCTCTCCATAACCGAATTTTTGAACTCAAAAGGCATTCCTGTGATTCCACAGTCCCCCTATTCACTTGACCTCAGTCACTGTTACTTTTCCTTTTTCCTAAACTGAAAAATGTCATTAACGGACGTCATTTCGGGACTTTAGACAACATCCAAAAGAGTGTAATGGACACGCTGAAGACCATACCATAGATACCATAAGATCTACCTTTGAAGAGCCTGTCACCTGCAAGGCATTCTTTATTGCCATAAAACTGCCACGCACGTACATATATGTAGTAGCAGCTGAAAGCAATAGCGAGACATGATTTTAGCAATAAAGTAGAGGATTTTGCGGCTCCAATAGTTTTCAAGTAACGGCATCATATGTACAGCCGAGATTCAGGTCCTGCATCAACAATTTTATCATCAAGTTGTAAACGAAAACAGTTGTATGAAGTCAAGTTTCTCGTCAAGACTGCAGCGTATTCTGGCCTCAATTCTCCTTGTAGAGTATACTAGAATTCTTGATGATTTCCCACTGAGTCTCCCCAGTTGTCATAATTTTCTTGTTTTATTATATCCTCTCTGTTAATCCGATCATTAAAGACCAATAATGCAAAAAAATCAAGTCATAGATTCAGACAATAATATTTTATATACATACGACCCAAGGAGTTGATAAAAAAAATGCTAGTCACAGTTTAACGTAATCATTTAATTATATCTAATAATAATCTTATATACTTCTTATTAAACATTGTTAACTAGTTAACTAATTAATATTGGCTTTAGAATCAAAATTAGCATAATTATCGAATTGTTTCACAAATTCCAATCCACACCTGTACAGGAACTGAAATTGTTCAGTTGGTCTGACGAATTCTCTTCTACTTTGGCGTACAGTTTGAACCGCTAAACACACATCACAATTATGATCGGCTTGAATTTTATCGACGAGGTAGCAGAAAGCCACGTATAAACCGCAGGCACGTATTCCATCACTGAGTCATTTTTATAATTCGATAATAAATTCTGTTGTGTATATATTATGTATACTTACTGACAGGTTACCAAAATCGTACTGGATAATTTTCCTAAATCGTTCATGGATTCGTAACAAGCTATTAATCCATTCGGTTTCTCCGGGTGCAAGATGCTCTGGTGCCATTCGCGTAGCTGGATAACAATCAGCGGTGTAGGTTGATACTGTGAAAGTATAAATGAAACCTGGAGCGATTTTTAACATATTGACATATATACACTTACCGGATTATCGTCTTGAATGATGTTAACATGATAAATGTCACAGTAGGTATTACTTTGCTTGGAAGCAAATTTCACTTTAATATTGGGTAAAGGATTTATAAACAGAGCGTTAGAACTTGGATAAAACATACAAGCATTCTAGAAATGTTTAAGATGCAAATTTTATCATGATGCTAAAAATATTACGTTTACCGTATCCGTAGGATTCAGTTTATTAAGGGAAATAATTATTTTGATCTTTTTCTCAATTATTAATTTCCAGAAGATTCCAAGATTTGAATTTGTTGGATTACGAGTTGTTATGAATCTCGATGGGATTAGAAAGCTATCCACTACATCAGCTCTAATATAAATTTGGTCCGGATTATCGAATGGGTACGGGAAGAACGAAGCGTTTGAAAAATCGTCTGCATATTCTGGAAAATAAATATGTTGGAATTATTTTCGCAAGTCTAAATGGGATCGTACCAGTTTGGTGTTTCAACTTCCTTTTCGCGTTTATATTAGGCCGTTTGCAATCCAAATTAATACATTTCATAGCCTCATCTTGCCAAGCCGAATCATCCAAGAACTTTAATTGTTTTTCAACTCTGGTAGCTATGATATTTTCAACTTCGAAATTCATAGTGGTATTATTGCATAAAATTCCGTTATGTGATGGCACACTGACGCATTGTAGAATCAAAAGTAGGATGAAATGAACCATCTGGTACTGATCAACGTTTTCGATCATATTAACCCTCTGCTGGCGCATTTTATAGAGTTGATGGAATATGTCGATTTTGGCTTCAGCTAGTGCCATTCGCAAACAAATATCGCATAATATTAAGATGCCCGTTCTACCGAAACCATCCCTAATAATACAGACGGCTAAATATATAAATCAATTTCATACAAGAATTTAATTTACCTTCCATGTACTACAATTGGGGATTTGCCAACGTTCAAGCTGAGCACTTTTTTCGAGAAAGAAACGAAACTTCTAATATATTGCGGTGCTCCGACATCTATTGGACAGCAAAATTGTATTTGTTTAATGTTTCTAGACTTTTCTTCGTAAGTGACTGTAAAATGTCGTATTTTATAATTGGCGAAGACTTCGACTTTCGTAAACAGCACGTGGATCTCTCCGAAAGTAGAGAATCCGTTGATTTCCGGCCAGTATTTTTCGAATTTTCTCTAAGGAGGATGTGAGACAGAAGTGAACGTTTACGCTATTATATTGTTTGATAGTTTACCGTAGCTCCTTCGAATACGCCGGAAACTGCGATTATATATTCGACTCGCTGCTGCCAGATCATCAGCCAAAAATCATTGATTGTGTTACTCTTTGGACCCTGAGTTGCTATGTAGTTGTTCTGTTCCGCGTAACCCTATATAAATTGATATCATTTAAGAATTACATACTGCTTATTAAATAGAATCTCACATTTATAAAGTTGGCATTGATATAATCGCTGAACGGGTTCTCGTAAATACTTTCTAGTTTCACTCTTGTGTGATCGTCTGAAGAAAATTAAAAGAATTGATATTGTTATTTAACTGAATAGCGGTAATTTGACTCACATGCGGCTAAGTCGGGAATCATATTTTTCAATACATTCTCCGGGGCGTTGCCGCAGTTTGCCGGCTTAGTTGGGGAATCGGAGATTTTCTTAAGCAAAAATGTCGATGTGTATTATTGGGTATTCTGTCAGATGCATACACATATACTTACCTGAAACTGTTTTACTAAATCTCCATTGTCTATAGAATCTTTCACGTATTGATCTAAATCTCTGATATTTACTGTTTTTGTATATCTCTTCTGAATTAGTGACAGTGTATCAAAAGCAAATCGCTCCTGAAAATTCAGATTTGTTTTATAATAAAGGAAAATAATCGTTGAAAAATCCTTACCAATAGCTTGTTTCCACTACTCTCAGCTGCGGATCTGTTTAAATTTTGATCTAAAGAACTACTGAAGACCTCTGATGCTGATTCGTATATATGTTCATCGTTTAGCACCTCGCTAACATCTACCAAAATATAAATTAAATCATCCAATACAACAAGATTTAAAATATGATACCTACCTGATTGAACCTCTTCACTAAGGAGTGAATTGCGACTTTTCGACTTGAAGAAGAATTTTCTGCAAAAATTAAACGTTCATTTTGCCAGGGAAAATATATATCTTAATGTTATCTACCTGGTTAATACAGCGCATAATACAGCTCCTAAAACTACCGGAATCACTAAGAATGCAAGAAAATTCATTGACACGTCTAAAGTAAAATCCAAAAAGTACAGTCTATAATTGCTGAGCTCGCTGTAAGTATTATTCAACACAATTGTAACTCTATAAGAATGACCTGGTTGTAGCGTGCCTTCAGGTAGATCCGAATACTGGCCGAATACGGGAATTCTTATTCTGCTATTATTATATTCGATCGTTTCCGGAAATTTATTTCCTGTTGATTCAACAACAGTTATGAAACCGGAATGTGCACCGTTAATTCCAATTTTGTCGAAATATTCTTTAAAATTAGCGTCGTTATTGGCGGCGATACGTTGATTAATATCCGTTAAAATGACGTACATACAAGTAAGACCTTCCTGATCTATAACTTCTGGAAGTGTTAACCTCACACAACTGTTAGTAAGTCGTTCTAATTTCAGATAACTTGCGAATGTTGGTGCTTTCGGCGGTATATGAGTGAAAGCATAAGCTGGTGTTTCCCCAAAATCATTATCAGCAGTTACTACTACTCGAATTTGTTTTGCGGTAAAATTTGAAACGTCTATCTGAAATTTTTATTACTTATTGTTTTACAACAAATGATGCGTAATGTTTTCTTTTTTACCGAATATTCGTAAGTTGGACTCGAATTATTAACGTAGTACACCTCTTCTTCTTCTTCATTTAGGCGAATATGAAATTTACTAATGTGGCCCTGCGGTTGGGCTGGATGTAACCAATGAACTGTGAGGATTTCTTCTTCCCGGGTGAGAGTGATATTCAAGGGTGGAGACGGCACTATTAATCATTATAAATGATTAAATTTTGTATTGTGATAAAGTGATTAATCCCTCTGATATACGAGGATTGTTCGATAAGTACGTGCCCTAACACAGAATAGGTGCAAATTTGGAGGAATCTTCTTTACTCAGTAAATCCGTTACTCAAAGTTCCAAGAAAAGAGTACTTAGCCATAGATGAGTAGATTATTCCTTCAAAAACGCGTTCGACCATAAAACACTGTAACCTACAAAAAGGTTTTTAGTGGTGTAAGTGGATTTTCGTATGACTATGAAATTTTTCTGCTTTTTTTGATCCTTATAGAATTGTCTTGGACGAGAAAATGTGCTTTTTCCTTAGGATAACGCGCCTCGTCACAAGTCAGTCATCAATTCGTAAAGTGTGATTTTAATTAGTGTTTGATTCGCCCTATTCGCTTGAGATGACTGCCAGCAATTATCATGTGATTCAAAACCTGAAAAATTACTAAGCTGGCGTTTTCTCGATGAGGCCACGTCATTATCGAATGATCCTCGTATAGCAGATTCTCCGTGACAATGTTCAAGGGTATAACGTGTACACCCTGTATATGCAACTTACTACGGGGCACGTCTATCGTAAAGACTCCAATTTTTGTTGATTCTCCTTTCGTATCTCTTTTCGTATTCACCGCTGAGACCTGCCGGATATGATATATTATCCGTATATATTATGGTGTAAAAAGACCAAAAAATGCTGCCGAGTTTGTACTTACAGTAAATGTATAGTCGGTGTTCTTCAGTAAATCATTGAAGGTATAACAGTAACCTTCCCACAGTGTACATTTATTTCTTTGGTTAGCGGAGCAATTTCTTGTAAAACTACTGTTACCATGATGAACTACCAGTTCGTATGAATCAATTGCACTCATTGGGGGATAGGGCGGTAGCCATCTTAAACCGACTGATGTACTGTTGGCTGAATGAAATGTCAAGTCCAATACAGGGCCGGGTACTGGAAGAACAAGTACGTGTCTCGAATATCTAAGCGATCATCCTGTATAACTTGAGAATTATACATACCTGCAGAGGCAGTTCGTACTCTTGTAAGATAGGTATAACTTGGGAAATTGGGCCGCTCTATGCGAGTCGCGATATTATATTCAGTGTATGGAACTACATTGAAGATGTAGATGTCTTGATCGCCATTATCGGCAGTTTTAAAACTGTCATATTTCTGATTGGAACACCAACTACTTTCACAGATCAAGTCCAAATGATATCTCGTCGGCCCAGTTTGTTTCCTGCAATCCCGCTGAACGATTACCTGTAAACTTTTAGGGGTATTATATATTTCAAATTCAGGGATATCCCCCGCAGTAATGTTTGCTGAAAGGCAAAATTCGAATAATAAAATCAATCACATTGTACGTGCAAGACGGACTTACATGCATTGGTACGTTCCTCTATTAAGAATGGTTGACCGGGATGTTTTGAAACTGCGTAAATATTAATTTCGTATAGTGAATACGGATGTAATTTTTCTAATGTGACTCGCTCGGATTCAGTAGTTATGGATTTTTGCGTACTCTCAATTTTAGCAGACACCTTACAACCTAAGTATTGCGTAAGCTTCAAACAATTATATTTAGTTTGACGGATTTTATGCGATATTGTTTATTACCTTATACTGCACTATATAATTTTCTACATCACATTTAGGTGCAAGCGGTTTTTGCCAACTAAAACTCATTGATCTATCAGTTAATGTTCGACGTAGATTATGTATAGGTCCACATACTGAAATCAATAATATCGATAATGTTGTGGACAGTCTATGTATGTATACTCGGATATTACCTTCCGTATCTGTAGGACAATCTGTGCTGAGCACAACATCCTCTTGTAGCATAATTATTAAAGTGTAACAAGTGTGAGGTTGCACCCCATTTACGACAATAACTTTTTTTAATACACCGCTTTGTAAAATTACGTCTTTGTATTTTACAACATAATTATAACGGTCTAAACGACATGCATTAAAAAAAAAAACGGTTGTCCTAAAACGAATAATTTATTGCTAATTTAATACGAAACTGAAGTGGAAAGGGACTATTTACTCGAACTTGTATTGATAAAGTATTATCCGTCAATCTAACTTGCAAATCTGATAAGGTGAGATCTAAAATACGTATAAACATGTTTATAAATTGTAGCAACATCCCGTACAATATCGTATATATGTGTGTGTACATACTTCTGCAGAATTTTTGTAGAAATGTAGTAGGTATATTTTTACTGTCAATATCCGGATATAAACTCCCATTTGCTGCGGCAAAAACTGTCCTCAACTGATAGCGTTTATTAGGAGAAAGATTACGTACAGTAAAAGTATGATTCTTTGAATTCATATCCGCAACATCTACTTTACGCCACTGCTTCGAATATTCTACATCCTAAAAAATTATGCACATACATCCACTTTACAGATAATGATATCAACTATTTACTTTAATCTCCAATCTGACATAAGCCGGTCTTGTTTTATTAATTAATTCTGGCATGTTCACCAAGATCATGGCGGTTGTTGAATTTCTACTGACAACTGTTGGGATCGGAGGAAATCCAGTCAGAGATTTGACAGCTGTAACAGCTTCCGTTATGAATTTCTAAGATTAATACTTCAAACAGTTATGTACTTACTTATATTGCAGAACGGTCCTATAAATTTACTTTCGCACTCGGCATCGTAGCAGAATCCATGAATATGATCGCAGGAATATAAGCATTTACCACATTTTTGTCTACAATCAAAGCCGAAGAATTGATCTGGGCACCCTTGAAATTAAGAATTACAGTTATGTGTATTTCACGCAACTTTGTATTCATTGAATTTTACTTTCGCTACAATAAGTGCCCTGGTAACCAGCAGGGCAAGAACATTGCGTTCCAGTTGGGGTAAGATCACATATTGGAGAAAGCGGACAATAGTCATCAAACAAAGCTTCACATGATATACAGTTTTTGCCGATGGTATTATCGGGACATTTGCTATCTAACAAGATGAGAAGAGTTATTCAAACTTATTTATCAATCTTTATTAGAATTGCATTTTTATGAACAAAAAATGTTTCCGTACCTACAGAATTATATACCTCTAAATTCTTTGTACACATCCTATATTCTGGATACTTTAAAGCATAACAGCAACCATCTGTATTTGTAAAAAGCGGCTGTAAATCTGTAACACAATTATAATTTATCGGTTTCTTTTTTGTCTGAGAAGAATAAATATAAACTTCCCACAAAATTGACGCATCCCTCATATTTTCCACTTTAGTTTAGACTATTTAAAACAATATCGTCCTGTAAAAGATACTTTTTTCCTGTTGATTAAGCTGAACGCTAAAGGGAGTGTCCGTGTGATAAAAATGGAAAAACTGAGTTGAGGGTAGTGATAAATTACTTTCATTTGGAAAGTTTAACTCCAACCGAAATTGAAGCAGAGTTAGATTCAACTCTATTGGAGTCCGCTCCTTCGTTTTCAAAGATGAAAAACTGGAAGACCAAAAACGACTACCACCTCGTATATAATTGAAAAACTACCGTGTCGTGTTGCTGACTGTCCAGTAAAAGTGCCCGAGATAGCAAACATAATGAGTATCTCAAATGACAGTATGAACAGAATTTTGTCTGAAGAATTGGAAATGATTGCTTTCACCGGAGCAAAAATAGAATTGCTTCAGTGTTTTTCACGACCTTTTGGCATGTTGTCGTCGCAATCCGAAGAACTTTCTACACTGTTTCATAACGGTCAATGAAACTTGGGTGCACCACTAGATTCCCGAAACCAAAGAACTGTCGAACCAATGCACATACATCCATCAAAGAAGCAAGAAGCATAAACGGTCTTGTCAGTAGGAAAGATTAATGGCAACTGTATTTTGGAATTCTCAGGTACTTTTCTTGGGCGACCACTTAGAAAAGGGGAAAACAATAAATGATGAGTATTATGTCAAATTGCTACAGCAACTGAGAGACAGAATTATTCGGAAACGACTTCATTTGGCAAAGAAGAAAATGCGTAAATCTACGATTGTAATGGCCAAAATTCATGAATTTCGACATATTCGCTAATAATACTTATGATTAGTTTATTCTTCGGGTATGATTAGATTCGAAAACTAATTTCTATTGATCAATCAGGCGGGATGTATGCTATTTGAAAATGTCTTGAGGGACGTGCGTCAACATTGAATAAAAGTTATGAAAGTTAAGTATACCGTTTTTATAGCAACGCAGTATTGTGTTACTAATATACCACTTTTCATTGATAGTGTAATCTTTATGAAGCACGCTTGCCGTAATGAGAACATCCTTGTCGTTTGCATTTTCCATGTTCAAACTGATTTGTTGCCAACTTTCTGCCTAGAATAACAAGTTCTGTTAATTTCCGTATTACGTATCGAGGTAAAATTTTATACCTGTTTTACTAATGTTTCAAAAATGACAGTCATATTAGTGTTGTATACCACAATTTCCACAGTGCAGTTTTTGCAAGTTTTCACAAAGATTAAAACGCAATATTTAGGAGCGGTTATCGTGATTTTTGCTATAGATGATTTATTGTATGCCAGCGCATTGTCTATAATTGATAAATAATTAATATGCACCATAAAAAATCGACAAAATAATAAATCGAGTTTTTACCTTTATGAATTTTAAAATTCCCTTCCACGGTAGTAGTCTTGAATGTTATATATTTGGCCTCAACTGACCGATTATCATTATCAATGTATTGTATAATTGGTTCCTTTCTACCATATTTTAGCAAGCTGTAAATATTATTATCCAATTTTATAGAAAAATGATGCCATTCGATGGTATTTATTATGGGAAATTTATGCTGAAATATACCTAAATAATATACGACGAAAATCTATTCAATAATATATGTACTAAAACATACCTCAACATTATTATCAATAGAAGGACTACAATTTTTAGATACGGGTTCTAATAGTGTGCCGTTTTCTCCATTCATACATCCGTATTGGACTACTTTACTTGTGTACGTGTTTAGGAGTATAGTAACACAGTCTGAGACAATATTTTTTTTATTACATAGCAAAATATCTACGTCCTTCATTTTTAATGAAAACGATCTTTGAAAGCCGTTGGATAAGTTAATGTTGTAACTCCTTTTTTCGAACGGATATAGTTTATGCGGTGTAAATTCTAGTAGATAATAGCGTTAGTTTTCTAATTAATTTATACACTGTGATCATTGAATTGTTCTGAATTGGCAGGATTATTCAAAATTGGAAAATATTAACTTTAGTGGATTGTCTATACTGGCTTTACATATATGTACATATGTATACAAAATGTCAAAATGAAAGGATCAACACTTATCTATTAGCTGTCATTTTTAATACTATTATTTTATTTTTTTAGTTTTATTGCTCTTTTTGTGCCATTCTTCAAATTATAGCTGAATATAAATGTAAATAATACACATAACTACAAAATGTAGATGAACAGGTTCGCCAATTGCACAGTGTTACCATATTAAAATCAGTATGACCAACTTAGGACACTTCCAAATGATCCCACTGTACCTATGTAATAGTTATGAACAATATGGTGTAATAGCCATACCTTGCCATAAGTGGTTAAGTACAGGTGGGCCATCCCAATAACTAGACACGAACACACCTTGATCATCTTTATGACGGCTACACATGTTTTCAGTACTATTGATGTAGCAATAAAAATATTCGCTTTCCGGTTCTAGAAAGTGAAAGTAATATTATAGAAAATTGGCGAATTGTGACGTCCAGCAAGCGCTAGATTGGCGTAATTAAACAATAAATTAAACCTGACCATCGTATCGGTTGAAAAATTTGTTGCTATAATCCCAGGTGATCGTCGAATCACTGCTGTCATTATAAAGTAGACAATAATAGATATCACCATTCGCCCCAATACTTAAATTAGGCACGTTCGATCCCTGAATTTGATAAACGATTACGAACAATAACAAGATGTGAGGTAGGGTACATCTAGATAACACCAAATTACATAATGTGGTTTAGTTAAATATTAAATTATGAAAAAATAAAGACGTTTAAGTTTATACTTACTGCTTGCTCATTTTATGGAAGAGTTTTCACTAGATCGTTCTGCACAAAGAAACGCTATAAAGTAAATGACACTTGGTTGGATTTCTGTAAATGACCGCAACCACTAACTTCCAGAATTTATCAAAGTGTGATGCGCTTTTGTGATAATTATATCTATACTTAATTTAAATCTAATTGTATGCAAGACCTTTTATAATGTTGAAATACATGCCTAATATATGTATGTATTTATTTTCTAAATGGCTAAGGTTTATAGATTTTTAAATATAAATTTGTCCTTGTAGGTACCTTGTGATTCACTCCTAAATTTTGCTTTAAATCGTTGAAAAGCCAATTTTGAAATTGACCAATGCTCTAATTTTCAAAAATTACAAAAAGTTCAAATTATTAGACATATTTATAATACGCATATAGGTACAGTGCCTTCGAATAGTAACGAATAATTTAATTATTTCAGAAATTGAGAGTTTATCGAACACATCCTCTGATAGGTCGATTTTGTTTTAAACAAAACGTCATTGATAATTTGTTTAAATGGCAACACCCAATTTCGCTCATGCCAATTGAAAGAGCGTGCCTACACATCGTCAGAAATTATGCTTGTCTGACAGTTGTCTTAGCGACCGAGAATGTTTTTTATTACTGTCAGATGAAAACTTATCGTTTTCTTATCTCTCGTTTGGCAAAAGCAGTATGTTTCAACTGTTTATAAAGTGGTAACTTTATAAACAGTTTATTTAAAATTGTAAAATTAACAGAACGAGAACGAATTGAAAATATTTGCATGATCGGATTTGGAGACAGGATGCGTACCCAGCAAGAAGTAGTTGAATTGTTCAATGAAACTCGTCCTGGTCGGCGTCTCATTAGCCAAAGCGTGGTAAGCAACATTGAGTCTAAATTCCGTAACTTTGAAGATGTTCGTGATTTATCTAAATCTGGTCGACCCTCCAAATCAGAAAAAGATCAACTTAACGTTCTGTTGGCAATACAAGAAACTCAACACTTAACCAAGTGGCTTCTGATTTCAATATGGCAGCGTCAACAGTTCACAAAATTGTGAAAAAAGCAAAGTATCATCCTTATAAGGTTGTTCATTAACTATCGTAATTTTTTTTGACGAGGCTACGTTTGCTTTTTACGGCCATGACAATAAGCAAAACTGTCGTTATTGGACTACCGAGAATTCCCGATGGATGATGGGGTATCGCACTCAACATCCTCAGATTTGACACCCCTACTTAAAAAGCAAAGTATACGTTAGTAGACCGGCGAATTTAGAAAAATTAAAAGAAAGAATTCGTCAGGAGATACATCGTACACCTGCTGTAGTTATTGACTATGTTCAAGAAGAATTTATTAATTAATCTTGGTTACTAATCAGGTAGCCAACGGTTAACAATTTCAATATTTACTTTAATCATTATCATTACTTTAGAAAAATAAATAATAAATAAAATAAATGTTTTTTTCATTTTGTTATCAATCCTACATAAGCTATTGTAATCATATTTTTAACGATGTGTACGTAGAATGACACGCTCCTTCAATTGGCATGGTCGAAATTGGGGGTTGCCATTTAAAACAATTATCAATCATGTTATATCTCGAATACCGATTACACACAGTCACAAATATGAGTCGTATGTCGAAACGTTCCTTTGTTTAAAACAAAATCGACGGGTCAGGGGATTTTTTCGAAAAATTCAATTTCAGAAATAATGAATTTACTCGTTACTATTCGAAAGCACTGTAGGTATCTAGACGATATATGTACATACATATGAATCATTACTTGTATCTTTGCTACCACATTGGTTTAACTTCCTGTACGTACATATGTATACGATAAAGACTAACTGATAAAGATAGTAAATCACGTAGTTTTTAATAATAATGTTACAAATAAATAGATAAATAGGAATTGTGTTATTATTATAATGTTACGATTTGAACAAGCAAATTACATATGATAATTTGGACTGCAGATAACTCAACATCAATTTATAGGATTTATTTATTATATTATATTAGGATTGATTTATTTTTTCCAATTTAAAATAAACTCATGAAATGTGTGGAACATTACAGGATTTACAAGTCATTTACAATGACTTTGAATTATTGTCTTTGATTTAACGAAATATTCCATGAAGAAGACTTGAATAGCATTTTCTTTTCAGATGAAGTACGGTTCCATTTATCCGGGTATATCAACTCTCCAAATTACCGTACCTGGTTGACAGAGAATTCACGTACATATTTTTGTTGAATTTACTTTGTATCCTATCAAAGTCGATGTTTAGGTCACGCGTGGAATAATTGTTTTCTGTAATACTAATTAGTAATAATTAACGGCATACGATACGGAGACTAAATATTGCAACCCTTTATTAACAGCCTTCATCATCATGAATCAACTTTGGCATACTAGAAGAAGAAGAAAGTATTAATTATTTGCAAAAATATTATGATGAACGATTGATTAGTAAACATCGATAAACAGTCAATTCACCTGACTAGACTTAACTCCATTGAACTTCTTCGTCCGTAGTCATCTAGCAAATAAGCTGTGAAAATCCAATTACTAAAACAGCTATGTAACTTGAGTAATAGGTACGTTAAAAAATGCTGAGCAATTTAGTAATACTTTTAATCTAGGTATAATAGTATAATTTACTCGTATATATCATGGAAGTAGCTATGCAAGTCATAATTATCATGTATTGAAACCTATTTTACAATTGCTATCTAGGAATTTACAGACAAGTAAATAACACCTATGTATATAAAATGTGAAAATCATCGTTCATTTTTAGAGATTTATACAAGTGATAAGTGCTTTATATAACGCTACAATATGACCGTGCTAATATAAATTTTCACATGTACAGGTAATACATACATATGCACGCTTATCGTTTTGATAAACAGTAAATATGTATAGATAAATCAATTTTGGCTATTATAAAATGTAAACTTTCTAGGCGATAGAACATTCTGATCTAGTATTTTTGTGTAGTAATAGAAACGAATACAAGTAAGTACAAATTTCTTTAAGTAACGTATGTATGTACATACATATTTTAATCTATTCGATCTTATTATACAATAGACTATGGCATTCTTCGAGATATTCGCCGGTTTCGTAACTTTCATCTTCCTATTCATAACTTACCGTAAATGGTGCCAAACATATTGGTATCGAAAGAATGTTCCTAGCATCGATCCGAGCTTAATGTGGGGTAATATGGAGAATCCCATAACATCAAAATACGGCCTCAAATTCGACATAAAAAACGCCTACGATAATTTCAAGAAACACGGCCACAAACACGGCGGCATTTATCTGAGTGGTGATCCGGTCTGGATCCCGGTAGATCAAGGATTAATCAAGAACATTCTCGTGAAGGATTTTGCTCACTTTATGGGACACGGACTCGAAGCTAATCCGGAGACGGATCCGCTAAGCGCAAATATATTCAATTTAGAAGGGGACGAATGGAAATTTATACGTTCGAAATTATCGCCTACTTTCACTTCCGGAAAGATGAAGATGATGTTCAGTACCTTAGTAGACTGCAGCGTCCCGATGCTCGAACACATCGATGGTTTTGCAGGTAGCGATAAATTGTTAGATATAAAAGATATCTTGGCGTCGTTCACAACCGATGTAATCGGTTCATGCGCGTTTGGTATCGAATGCAATTCGTTCAAGGATCCAAATTCGGAATTCGTAAAGTACGGCCAGAAAGTGTTTGAGCCAACATTTGACAATAAAGTGAAAATATTGCTGGCTTTCGCTGCACCATTCCTCCGACGGATATTTTCCTTCCGGATGGTGCCTTTAGAAATTGAACAATTCTACACGCGTATCGTGAAGAGCATCTTGGATTATAGGGAGAGCAAAAATGTTACGCGCAATGATTTCATGCAATTATTCCTCGACATTAACGCGAAAGCTAAACAAACCGGAGAGAAAGGTCTAACTTTAGAGCAAGTTACAGCGCAAGCTTTCGTCTTCTTCTTAGGAGGTTTTGAGACGTCTTCATCGACGATGACTTTATGCTTACACGAGCTGGCTTTTAATCAAGATATTCAAGATAAATTAAGAGCGGAAATCAAGGAAACGTTGAGGAGGAATGATGGAAAATTAACGTACGATAATTTAATGGAGATGAAATATCTTGATCAAGTCGTTAATGGTAAGTTCTTCACGTAGTTTTTATTATTTAATGCATAGTTATTTGTAGAAACTTTAAGGAAATATCCAATCGTACCTTTCGTCATGCGAAGCTGCAACAAAGATTATAAAGTTCCAGACAGCGTCGTTACTATTCCGGAGGGGATGAAATTATTTATTAGTACGTTAGGTATTCATAGAGATTCGGAATATTATGCTGATCCGGATAAGTTTGATCCGCAAAGATTCTCAGACGAAAATAAAAATAGAATTCCCCAATTTGCCTATATTCCTTTTGGGGAAGGTCCCAGGATATGTATCGGACTTCGTTTTGGACTTATGCAAACTAAGACAGGTTTGGCAGTATTATTAAACAAGTTCAAGTTCACGCCTAAGGCTGGCGAAAAGTATGATATCCATTTTGATCCTAGAACGTTTAATTTGAGCAAAGAAGGCAATGTACTATTAAAAGCGGAAAGACTGTGAAATAGTTTTATCTAACAATAAAATGATAATCTTTTGACTGGAGTAGATTGTGCAACATTACAGATAATCAAATACAATACTGTTCGTAAAAATTGAAAATAATTGTTTTTATTTGAACCGAAAGCTTAATATACTGCGGGGTGAGAAGGAAGAGCAGATATTTGTATCTCATGCATATAATCCAATTAATAACTTGAAGTCTTTTTAAGAGCCCAAATATTCTTTAATTTTAGTAATATCAGATTCAATCTTACACGAAATTTGCATATTTAATAGCATATTTCATGTACACATATTTTAAAATTTATTTAAAGATCGAATATGAGTTTTATAAGCGATTGTAGCAGACGCCAAACAGCGTAGAAACCATCGAGGTTAACGTTATCCTGAAAGATCAATTTGATCACTTCATGACTATCTCTTATTAATTGCCATAGTTTCTGGAAGAATTCGGTCGCTGATTCCTCAAGCTATTTTTGTTTGTCACTTTGTAAAAAAATCGTAATTATTATAGCACAAGTATACAATACGATCATTTTGAACTGTCCCGAGTTGGCAACAAAAAAGTCCCAGAATTATTAAAAATTGGAAAATATTTACTTTCGTGAATTGTCCATACTGGATTTATATGTGAAATGTCAAAACGATAGTATCAACACTTGTATATCTGCTGTCATTTGTGCGTGTTGTATGGTTGCAATGTCTTTATTTTTAGATTTTCTTCGTTTCTTTTTCTATTTGTCTTCTTCAAGACAATAAACACCAATATACCTTTTACAACACACAACTTCTTAGTGGAACATTACAAGAAGCGGCATCAAGGAAATATTCTTTGGGATGGTGTTTGCAGAGAAGAAATTTGTAACTGAATATCAACACGAATCTAGTTACAAACTTGGACACATTCACTCATATCGCAATTGGGGGTAGTTGAAAGGTTTACGAGAAAGATTGATTATACCTTGTTTTTTACGACCAAATGATAAAATCCGCTTCACATTAGGCAAATTAAACTGATAGCTATTTTGGCCGTAAATTTAAATGATGTATTAGAATCAAATAATTTATTTACGGTAACATCTGATTGGCGTTTCCCATTTGTAGGACGTAAATTCACCCAAAATCTTAAACAAACTGATCCCCGTTACGAGAATGTGGTCTTCAGATATATATTCCATTTTTGCTTTTATCTTGCGGTCAATACACTAATGAAGGATATGCATTATTTCTGTCAGTATCTAGCGCAGCCCCAAATCGATTAATTTCTAGCTAATTTTGGATAATAAGAAACTAATTTCATATATTATTGCAGGCTGTAATAAATCTCAAGCCAGACTGCTTCCAAACAGAGATTCATTGCGAATTATTTACTAAGAACGTTTCTTAACAGGACATAGAATGAAAATGCTTTACGCATAATCTAACAACTTTATTTACGTATAAATAAAATAACAAATGTTAACAGTTCAAAAATCTATATTATTTTCGGAAGAATGAAGTTTCATAATTTATTTAAATACCTCCACTTACTTCACCTTCCCCAAGAGAAAAAGCCAACAAATTGTTGACCTAATCTCCCGGGTTCCTCACGCTGACTCACCAATTGTGTCCAGCCACCGTAAAGGTAGAAGGACACAAGAAGCGAGCCCCCAAAAATAAATTTATTATGTACAATTCATGTACGTATATTTTTCCATGTATTAGTGATAAAGCTTCAGACTTCGCTAACTTACAACTTAATACAAAATTATTGAGGTCCCTCCACTTACCCACCAAGATATAAAGCCAACAAATTGTTGACCTCATTTCCTGGCTCTCTCACGCTGACCCACCAATTGTCCCCCACCACCGAAAAGATAGAAGGGCGCAAGAGGTGAGCCCCAAACAAATATTACACTAAAACTGTACATACGTCATAAATTGCAATAGGTAGGTATGCAATTACTGGATGCTTAAAAACAAAACGAATATGAACTATATTCGCTTCGTAACAGGAATCTCATAATAATTAATTTAGATTTTAGTAAGTAATCCAATAATTGTTAACCTTTACACTAATATATATTTAAATATTGAACGTAATATTTGCTTAGCTAATCCACCAACACTGACAAAGAAAGATAAAAACACAAATCTTTAAGTAAGCAAATATTTTTCGGTAAATTAATCTAAAAATCGTAGAGCTCATATCTAAGTAGAGTAGAGAAGATAGACGTTTCGTAAATGTTGGTAGAAACTAACTCCGCCGTTAGAAATCGTTGTCGCTTCAACCGTGACTTGTAACACACTGTAAAGTACCCAAAAGTCCATCGAAAACTTTCACTCTAACATCACTCTCACACATTCACTGCACAACCTTCCACCACGATCATACTTACACAATCACCAAATAATCGTACACAGTCATTCATCAAGCACAACATGAAAATAACTTGCATCCAACATCACCCTCACACACTCAGAACACAAACACTCGAATTCGTGTCGTTGTTGAAGATACGACACGATAACCAATGCAAGGCTATAATCCAACATGAATACATTGCAGCAATCATTGATTCCAAATTAGAACAATGGAGATATACGCAAGATTGGGGCTGCCACATCGATACTCTTGTGAACGCCAAACCCCCACAACAGTTTGATAGGCCTCATACAGAGGCATTTTGGTGTCATTGGAACTGTGCCATTAAAGCACCCATTCGGACGTATCCGAATGTCAAACAAGAAGCAAGAACCCAACGACCATACAAGCTCTAGTGACAGCATTCGCACTATTGTATACCTCCATTGGGTAAAATTTGGGAAATGAGTTACTACAGAGCATTTACATTGAATATATAGCCAACCAAGGAATCAAGCACACGCAGAAAATAACTTGCACTCCAACATCACCCTCACACACTCTCAACTATAATGGCCCACAGTCATTCATCTCACACACGATGAAAATAACTTACACTCCAACATCACCCTCACACACTCAATACAGAAACACTCGACAGAATTCGTGTCGTTGTGGAAGAAACGACACGATAGAGAATGCAAAACTATAACCCAACATGAATACATTGCAGGAGACGTTGATCCCAAATTAGAACAATGGAGATATACGCAAGATTGGGGCTGCCACATCGATACTCATGTGGACGCCAAGCACCCACAACAGTTTGATGGGCCTCATACAGAGGTATTTTGGTGTCATTGGAACTGTGCCATTAGAGCACCCGTTCGGACGTATCCGAATGTCAAACAAGAAGCAGGCGCCCAAACACCATACCGGCTCTAGTGACAACATTCGCACGATTGCATACCTCCTTTGTGTAAAATTTGGGAAATGAGTTACTACAGAGTATTCACATTGAATATATAGTCAACCAAGGAATCAAGCACACGAAGAAAGTAACTTGCAATCCCATACTTTCAGTACCCAAACACTCAACGCAAGAAACGAAACGACCTTACCCAACATGAATACTTTACAACAATCGCTGACAATATTTGACGAAAAATAACAACACAGCATTCACATTGAGTAGTTGGTTACTTGGTAACAAAATACCAACTAACCCTATAACGACTGCACGCATTTGTGCGGGGGATTTTGAAGTTAGAAATAACTCAAAAATTGAAACCTTACGGACAGCAATTTAAAATTGCATGTTCGCATAACGGGAATAATATAGATTAGAAGAAAATTAAATGTGAAAGCCGCACAGATAGAAATACAACAGCTGAAAATACTGTTGTTGGAAAATGAACCCCACAGACAACGATACGTCCGTCCGCTATAACGGCACGTACCGAAGTGACACTAATAATAAATAAACGACAGTGTCGAAGGACATTCGTGACGTCACTTAATGACTTTTGGATTACATTGTTATTAAAGAAATAATAAAAAGGACTGTGTTAACATTAAGTGCATATACAGGGTGGTATAATTAGGTTGTTGTACATATACGCGGGTGGTATATTAACAGTGTTGTATACAGAGTGTTGCATACTCGCGTCTGTATACAGGGTGATATATATATACAGTGTTGTATGAGTTTAGCGGTTTATTAAATTACGAACTTAGTAAATTTGTATGGATGTAGCACGGATGTATTTAAAGTGATTCGTATCGAAAACTATACGAATATGTTAGGTGGAATAAATTTAAAATTTAATTTTTGCAAAAATTTATTTAATTCCTTCCGAACAGAGATTCATTTTTAATTACTTATTAAGAGCGTTTCTCAAGATGGCATAGAAGAAGAATATGGAAAACACTTGACTTCGAAACACCTACTATTATTGTTAAATATAAATATATCTACATATTCATAACAATTTGTGTATGTTACCTAAAGTGTCTGCAATTTGCAGTGTTATCTGTGTTTTCTTTATTGTAGGATTATACCAATAATTTTCTTGTACATGTTCAGTATAACTTGCTTTTCCTGTTCAGAGAAATGTTCACGCCCCAAAGTAACACATTTTATTGGAGGCGATATTGATAATCCACTTGTACTAGGCTGTGGATCCATTTTTACCATCAAATAGTTAAAAAAACTGATTTTCTTGTTTAATCATGAGGTGAAAAAAATATTTGGAAATAGATATTTTAGATAAGACGTTAAACAAACTATTTAAAGAGTCATTGCAATTAATAAATAAAATTTTCAGAAAATAATTTTAATAAAACTAAATAAAACATTACATTATTTGAGGAAAACAATACATTTTAAGCGGCATAGGACGTCATTACAACACATCCCAAATCCAACAATTGTAGCGATTCCGATGCTCCATCCTGTAAACGAAATGTAGCTGCCTGTAAATATAAAACAATTAATTAATTTTAATCACAACTTAATCTAACTTTAATTACCCCTAGTTTTTCACCAATAATGGCCTTCTGTTTATTAGTAAATTCATCGCATTCGATAATATAATCGTTTAATTGTTCCAACATCTGCAATCCTGAATATGCTTCTAAACTAAATCTGTTGATGAAGCTTTTCAATTTGTTGTAATCATTTTCTTTACATACTTCAAGAAATTCATATAAGAATTTCTCAGGAATTACCTATGCATATAAATTATGAATATAACAATCCATTTAAATCGTAAAAGTTACTGTACCCCAGCAACTTCAGTAATATCCTCCTTCATAATTGGAGTATCTTTTCCCCTTAACCGTGAACAGCTGTGTAAGCATGTAATAGCACGTCTCATATCTCCCCCACTAGTTTTAACTAGCTCCCTTAATATATCATCCCCGACCAACAACTTCTCTTCATCAGATATAAAACGCAATCTAAAATTATACAACCATTTATAAATCGCCAAATTGCAATTATTGTCCTACCTATTAAAAATTAAATTCTCATTCAGAGGTCTAAATCGAAATTTAGTACACCTTGAAGTTAATGGTTCAATTATTCTTGAAACATAATTGCAAATTAAACAAAATCTAGTAGTTTTGGTTTCTTTCTCCATCGTTCTACGTAGCGCAGCTTGTGCAGCTTGCGTCATAGAATCAGCTTCATCTAATATAACTATCTTAAATGGAGGACATGATTTACCACTACAAACAAATAAATGGCATACATACAATCGATCATAACAATATAGTTTTAAAACTAACTCAGGTCTTGTTCCGCCTGCTCTTAATTGTGCAAAAGACTTTATTTTATCTCGAATAACTTGTATCCCTCTCTCGTCGGAAGCGTTTAATTCCAAAATTCTCTCCTTATACATGTCACCAAACAATTGACGACTAGCAGCTAGGATTATGCTAGTTTTACCCGTACCTGGGGGCCCATAAAACAGTAAATTTGGTAAATCGGCTCCTTTAATGCATTGATCTAGGACTGCTACTACTTCGCCTTGATCAACGATGTCTGAAACTTGTTTCGGACGACTAAACTAATGTTAGTGCTAGTTCATCATTATAACAAACTTACTATTTCTCTACCCATGGTAGAGCTTTCTTTTTTGTAACCGGTTTAGATATTGATTGTGATGGTCTTTCTTCATTTTCTAATTTGCCAGATTTTAAAAATGCTTGCATAGTTATTTATTGCTGAACTGGTCAGAATAAGAAAATAAACATACAAATAAAATTGAATTAATGAATTGAGCTGCAAGAAAAATAATTAAAGCAATCAAACTGTGTAGTCTACATAACCAACGAATTTGTATTGAATTCTAATTTGACAGATAATTGGCGCCAAAACAGATAACACGTTCCTAATTTATAATTTTATTTGAAAATTAAATTTTAATACAACTTTTTCTAATCAAAACTTTTCAAATTTCACTAATACGGTAATAAACTCTATTTAAAATTATAAATTTAATAATTATTTTTATGTTTAGGTGTAACAATCTTCACGGGTGTGTTCAGAAATAGGCTTCGGTAATTTGGCGCGTATTACAATTTATTTGTTTATTTAAACATAAATAACGTTAGACAATTAACAATTTATTCCACTCCACATTCATACCATAACGTATATTAACTTGAAATAACACATTAAAGAACGCATTGTTTACTTATCAAAATGATCAATTAGTACAGCACGATTTTCTTTTTTACCGTTGTGATAAGAATTAATTGATAAACCACAATGTAAAACGTATTTCCTTCTTTACGCTAATGATATGACGCACACCTATAACGTAAACTACAACTATTTTTTGTGTACAATAAAAAACCAAAACAGAGATTAAACAACTAAAGAAGATGGCCACATTTCTTTACTATATTTTATTTATCACGTCTAGTGGATGTATATTAAGGACAAAAGCGGATGTAAGTAATAGTTGCTTAAATTTGCTTTGCTTTTTTCATCAAATTTATTTGTATTTCGCAGGATGTGTGGGAAAACTCAACCACAAAAAATGCACTATTGTTTGAAAAGCGGGAAAGCATTTTAAATATTACGAAAATTCTAGGGATCAAACTAACTAGCGACTCACAAGAAATTTGTTTACGATTAGATGCAGCTTTGGTCCTCGACAATAAAACGCCTTGTTTCAGATATGAATTATCAAGCGCAACAGATAATCTTCGAAATTTTTATATTGAAACTTTTGAGAAGAATAATACTATAGAGCTACCGAATCTCCACTATTTTACGGATAAAATTCAAGAATTTAGTCAACTCGACTTTTATCTTTTTCTTAAATGCATCTACGTATTACTCGAGAAGATTGACGATGATGAATTGGGATATTTCATAGGAATTGTTGAAGAAGTAATAAATCAAGATTTCAAAAATCGGCATGTTCATTTATTAGCTAAGAAGTTGTTTGGAATATTGTATGAACTTGAGGCGGATTTTGTAATGTCCAGCAGTAGTCTAATGTTAGCTTCGTGGACACCTTCGACGAAGAATATTTCCGGCTTGTTGTTTTATAAAAATACGACGATTGAAGAAATTGTTACAGATAAAAATATCGAAAATTTGGAATTGAATAATATAGAAATAGCGGGATATATTCCTTCGAAATTTTTAAAGAAATTACAGGAAAATTCTGAATACTCAAATATAAGAATTAAGATGATTTTCACAATAGAGGCTGGAAAATTCAAAGATATTCTTAATATTAGTGTAAGTAGCGTTAAAACTTTAATTGGTATTAGCATTCCTGGATTTTGTAAAACTGAAAATTACGCAATTTTAACCGCTTATTTTGGGTCATTGTTTAGAAATGCTGATTGGACGAACTTTGGAGATCATTATTTAGATTCTACTAATAATATCGCAAATCGGCGTTGTATACTTGACGAAATATCATTTTTTGGTCCTAAAATTAATCAAATCGTTTTTTATGAATCCGTTAAAGAAATCTATTGCCTATCTGCGGTATTTAAAGGATTAAAATACGAACAGACTCGAGTTGGACAAACAGCATATCCTCAGAAATTTTGTGTTAATGATAAATTGAATATACCGGTTGCTAAATGTGAAAATAATAGTACTTTTCGGTTATTGGATGAAAATACTGATTGTTTAGAAATTGCGGAATCTAAAATGACCGAAACACTTTACAAAACCCTCGTTAATTGCACTACCACAAATTCTATATGTGATGTAGACAAATTTTCAAATTATGCAGTAGATGATTTGAAAGTTTTTATCGATATTAAATTGTATTTTGATATATTTATATATTTCAAATTAGAAGAAGCTTCAGCTGAAGAAATACAAGAACTTTGCCAAGTTTTTGGCAAAGGTATTACGCTTTTGGAGAATCAAAATCGCACTGGTTTTTTAAATATTTTAGTTTTATATTTTCTGCACAGTTTACCAAAGAACTACGTTAATGAGATATTGATACAACCTAATTATATTTATCAGAAGCTGTTAGATTTACCTTCGCATAATGAAACTCGAGGAATAGCAATTTTTCTAGGAAACAATGCGATGTCGATAAAGAACACAACAAATTTGCGAAAAATTGCGAAGAATCACAACACACATGCCATTATTTATATATTACGAGACAATCAAACATTGCACGTTTCAGAAGAGACATTTTTAACGATAAATATTGTCGTCATTCGTAATTATCGCTTGAGCGAAGTTAATTTTGGGTGTAGCAGTGTTATGGTAGCTCTACACCATAGTAGTCGCCAACATGAGAGGATAAAGTTCTCTGTTTTCTTGAGAAATTTGAACGATCCTAAGAATGGTTATTGGGGTTTAGTAGAAAGCGAAAGGAAAATGGTGAAACTCGTATGTCTCCGGCAATCTGATAAGAAGAATGATGTTGAATTGGTTGTCGATAATCGTGGAGTTTTTACTGTATTACACGCCTGGAGTTCCTCTAACGTATTGCAAGAAAATTATTGTATTATTTTGTACGCAGAAATTCTATTGTATTTGTTTTTGTTAAATTGGATAATGTTTTAAAACTTGTTAAGGTATATCATTATAATTAAACTAGATTATTTCTATATCATAGCTTGTAGAATTGAAATAAAAAAGAATCTATTAGCACTAGTCTTTGTTTTTCTTTATTAATGTAATTAAGCAACAACACGATTTATGAACATAGCTCGAAATCGTTCAGATAAGCCAAAGTGTCATCTTTTGTTTCTGGCATAGCTATTTACAGTCGGAAACTGTTAGAATAAGACAGAGGCTAGATCCACCAGAATCAACAACATCAAGAGATGCTAAGAAAAAGACTGTTTGGCTGTCATTGGGAAAGAAGTATTAAGTACGTTTCTTGGTCATAATAAATACACAAATTTCCAGGTAGTTTTTGAAGATGTGCTACAAAATTTAATCGAATTAAAGCATTCGATGAGCCTGAACTTAAGTAGCACCCTAGTTTACATATATGTAGTTGTTTAAAAGAATGAAATAAAACAGCTGTAATTAATGAAAATTATTTATTGAAGAAGCACGTATAAAATAGAATGGAAGAACCATGGATCATGGATTATTGTGCCTTTTCCGACATAGTTTGCAACGAAAGTTAGTATTTTCTTTAGAAGTTATCTGATGAAAGTTAATTTAATCAGTCAATTATTCGAAATTATTTAAATTACTTACTGTTTTGACTATACTGCTATAGGTCGGTGTTGAAAGCCTGATGAGATCGGGTGTTTTATTCCTTTTCTTTTTATTATCCATGGAAGATATTATAGACTCTGCAGGACTTTCAGAACTTGTCCTGTTTTTTCTAGTAGCTTTTGTTATCGTTTCGTTTGACTCAACTGTTTTCACGTTCAAGGAAATTTCTACATTGTTATCCTGGAAAACAAATCAATCTCGTTATTATTGAAACTGATGTTGCTTTAATGTTTGCACAATAAGAAACTAATAAAACTAAATTTCTTACGATACCAATTTATTAAAAATAAATTTCGTATATACACAGACATAAATCTTGACGGACGATTTCAACAGTTTAGATTGATACAATTAGTGTGTCCACTATTAAATCTAACGAGCGTTACAGTTATCGGACAGGGAACTTTATCTTTCTTTGTCGGTTTCCTCGTTAAACGCAGTTTGGGAAACACCGGAATATTAAGATCCTTAGCATTATTCCTAGCGGCGATCTCGTCCACACGTTGAGTAGAATGAATGAAGGCGTGAACGATACTTTTGGCGGTCGGTTTGATGGAATTCCTTCTCTTCTCCATCGGCGGTAAGATCTTCTGTTTCACCAGACTCGTCTTCAAATTACTGATATGTCTCGTCGTCTCCTGCCACCATTTCTTCGACTGACTCATCTCCTCTCGATTAAAATGTTTCGCGCAATTATGATTCGCATCCAATGATGTCACTTTAGCGTGTAGTATGGATGACATTGTCGGGGCAGCGATTCGATCCACCTAAAAAAGACCGAGTTGTTTATGTAGAATTTCTTTTTGCTTCGGTTCCTAATACCTGGTCGCGATAGACACAATTAACGTAATATGTAAGCGTGCACGAGTCCTAATCTAATTTTAAGTGAAGTTTACATTAAATGAAATTAAATATTTTAATACCTCAATATGCTTGGCTTTCTTTTTAGGTTTGTGCGTAGGGGACGGCGGTCTCTCCTGTTTCTTCGCCTTGGCATTTTTCGCGCTCTTCTTGGCCGTCGCTTGAGACGCGGAACCGAACAGGCCACGAGCTTCCGCCATTTGAATCATATATTTATTATCCATATTGGTAACGATCTAAAATCAAAATTAATTAATCATTTTCGACGGGCAATTACATCCATTCACCTTTCTCTGTAATAACGCCAAGAAGCAGCCTTCATCTTTTAAGGAGGAACACTTCTCGGCATTCGCGCAAAGTTCCGGAACTTCCGGTATCTCGAAAAGATCGCAATCTGGAACCTATACAGTTCGATTAACGTATTTGAAATGTTTTCGTGTCATAATCTTACGACAATATCTTGGAATTTCTCGTCGAAGTCCGGTTCTTCGATTGACACCTCGGACGGCCCGGATATCTCACTCGAACGACTCTGTTTCGGGTCGATATCTACATTGGATTCGATTTTATTAACTAATTGGTTATTGTTGATTTCGTCGTTATCCGGTGCGGGTGTCTCCTGCTGCGAAACGTCGAGTTTCCCTTGAAGAGCAGCGTGATGTATTTTGGCTATCCGATTTATTTCCTTCATCGCCTTCTCGACCATGTTCACATTTTCCGCGTCCAATTCGGAATGGGTCTCGTACAATACGAATTGCACCTTAAAAATGGGGGAATATTTATTTCAAATTATGATCCGAAAATAAAAGCACATGTGTGTACTTGAGGTCTCGACATGGCGTATCTTAAAGTGCTGCGCTGTTCCTCTAATATGCTAGCGACTCTCTCTCTGGTTTCCTTGCTTTCTTCGGATTCCGTCAGAATTTCCAACATGGATAAATCGCCACCTCTGCCACAAACCTATTATCAAACACGACTAATTTCAAATCAAGTCTTAAGATTTGGCGTGTAGGGGAAATTACCAAATCAATAGGATCTGTAACGGCGGTGTAGCTATTCGGAGGTGTGGCAAAAACGGCGATAGCTTCCTCTAAGCAATGCGCATCCGGAGACATATCGATTAATTTTTCCGAATAGATTAGAATATTCTTCATCCCCAATTCGCTAAAATAGTTTTCGTACTCCTTCTTTCTATCGAAATATTAAAGATATCCCTGCGCAAAATGTTACGTAATATTTCCGAAACATTACCTGTTACCGGCGCTAAAAGCCAGCAGTTTTTTGATGTTGCCATTTTGGGATAAGATCGTTGCTAGATATGCTACAGTTCGCGGAGAATTTACGTGAGTTTGGATCACACTTCCCGTAAGCTGCAGGTCGGCTATTAATTTTCCGAAAGTGGCTGGACCAACGCAAAAAGCTTTGCTCTACAATTTTTTTACTTTTAATATTGCTGATAACTAGAATTACACTGCTCGAAATAGTTAGCAAAATGCTAGAAGTAAGAATTTTGGTTTTATATTTTCTGCATAGTTTATTAGAGAACTACCAAAAGGGACATATAAGTAATATTTGCTTAAATTTTGTTCACTTTTTCCATCAAATTTGTTTATATTTCGTAGGATGTGCGAAAAAAATAAACCACAACTATTTTTTGAGAAGTGGGAAAGCATTTTAAATATTACGAACATTCTGGAAGTCAAAATAACTAGCACTTTAGAAGATTTTTTTTACACTTAAATGCAGCTTTGGTCCTCAAAAATAAGGAAAGAAATGGAAATGGTGAAATTTGCATGTCTCCGGCAATCTGATTGTAGTTAATCGTAGAGTTTTTACTGTATTACTCGCCTGGAGTACTTCTAAGCTCGAAGGAGATTCTGCAAACTTTTTCGAGCAGTATATGTTATAACACCAACTTGAACAATTAACTTATTCTTTTTCACAAGAATACTTTGAGCCAATTTCGTTCTAACAGAAGGATGTAGTACCAAAAAATTCGGACAATGCGGATCCCATTTAAAATGATCCGGACCCAGAGTCAAATCGGACTCGATCAGAGTGACCCCTAATTTACTCGAAAGTTCGTCGCAGAGAACATCTTTATTTCTAAAATATTATTAAATGAAGGTCTGGATCGATTAATTACTGTGTGGTACCTCATTTTCCGTATGTTAACCCAACAGGTAACGGGAGCCACATCCTGGCTAGTGCATTTATCACCTCTGAGGTGTTGCGGAAGTAAGTCGCTCAACCTCAAAGCACTCTTTTCGATTCTTAACCTAGCGATGGCGGCTGCTAATTTGACTCGTTGGTCCCATAAAACTTGCTCGACTTCCGTGAGTTGACATGCTGAGAACATTTTGGCTGCGACGGGTTGCGCTCTGACCTCCCTCTTTTTGAAACCTCTGTGGTACATGTCGTATAACAAGAGCCAGACGCGTGATGATTGATTTACGAACTATTTAAACGGGAAAGAATTAAAAATAGTTTTTATTATCAAAAAATTTATGAATATACATATACCTCTGGATATAACAAGAAGAACGCGATGTCCTTGAGTGCCTGATTCAGAACGCTTTTGTCTGGAATTTTATTAAAGAATGCTTTCATCAATATCAAATAATTTCAAATTTATTTGCTTTTTATGGCCGAGCTGACCTAGTTATTGTCTCAAACGTGTATATATCAATATTTACGATATTATAGCACGCACAGGTATGACTAAAAAAATGAATTGTAGGTCCGTCTTCTTCGTCCCCCCTACTGAGATTTTAAATAAATCGTATCAACTTACATCTAAAAACATCGTAAATTAAAGTATAAACCCTACGCATCTCCTGTTCATCCCTAAACTCGATTCTTTGCGGCGGCGTTAATAGCAGAGACCCAGCTTTCGCAATATCGCTCACCTTCCATACCTTCCGTTCGGAATCATGGGGTTTCGGCTTACTTAAACGTCCCGCTGCATGAGGAGAGCAGAAACGTTTCTCTGTCTTCGGTGGAATTATATTCCATTCGTGGAGGACTAGGTTCTCTTCCGGAATTTGTTCTTCCATTCTGAAAGGGAATATTGTGGAGTTGTTATATTTTATGGATGATATTTAAAGAAAATGAACCGTTACCTATTTTGAATTTGAATAAGCGTCTGATTCTACGATATACCCTAATATGACATGATGATGACAGTCGATAAAATGTCATTATGTCATTAACTGTTTAAATTTTTTATTATTCTAGTCTCTTACAATTGAGTAATTATGTTATAAGGTGTAAGTATAATGGATTAGGTTCACATAATAATATCTAGCGTTATATTATTTAGAAGAGGGTAACACTAATGAAGTAAATTCACGGGTTCTTCGACATTCGTAACGTTTAAGCGTGTCACTTTGATTACCGAAGGCACGAATTAACTGAATCTTCTCTATTTCCAGTCGCGTTTGTTAACAGTTCGCACATATTTCACCTTAAGCAAGCATTAATAACGAAACCAGGTTTGTGTCACGTTAGCATGCCGTTAAAATTGCGTGACACCAGAATTACAACGTGTATATTCCGAATGCTTAACTACTCAACTTTATTCCCTTTACTTCTTTTTTTAGCTTTTTTTTAGTAGCGCGATAAGTTTTATCCTTAAAAATAGACGAGTATTGCGATAAATTTCTAACTTCCTTCCATTCATTTCTTTTTATTATTTCTTACAATTTTATCGTTCTTTTTTAAATTGTGGTCGATTTATTAAGAATAGAATTTAGTATCTAGGAACAAGGTCGTCTATATTTTCGTTTTGATATATAGTTGCATTTTGCTGGGAATGTAGGTAAACCGTCGGTCCTTGGTAAATCGCATTAGTACTTCGTATAGTTCTAAATTTCGATTAGTTATTGCTCGTAAGCATGGCAGAATGTTGGAACAGGCACGCCGACAATTCGATATAAATTATATAAAGTTTGTACGTGCATTCGTATCACAACTAAATCAGACGTTAATATGCAAATAAATGGTACAGTTGTACCATCATATTTTAGAATTTTCTCTACTCGTTCTATATATACACATATACACGGTGTCCACAAAAATGCGGATAAACACCAGGCTATCCGTCATTTAATTCTAAGTGGAATATCTTAATTGAAAAAAGTTGTACTGTCGTTCCTCAAACCACAAGAGCATCTCAAAGAAAGTATCAATTTGGCAACATCTAATCAGAGAAAATGAATATTAAATAATTAAAATTACAGTCAAATGTAATCGTAACATTTTTTTTGAATTACGCAGGTTAGTAAAAGTTTTATGTGAACTTAGGGGTGTATTAAAATTAAAAGATATTTGCATAAACTCATAGCTCGCCAGACATTTACGGAGAGCCTTCTCTCTGATGTCCAATTTCCCTAACTAGATTTTCGTCTGCCCAAAAATGAAAATTATGGTTATTAAAACCCCCATCTCTCGTAAACAAACATTCATCGCTCCAGCGAACAGGATTCTCTCTAAAATACTATTGCAGAACGTTCTTCTGTGCACCTTATCATTAAGGTACACTTCTCGCAGGAAAAATCGGGACACCAGCAATCGAAAACTTTTTTATATATGTAAATAAAATTTCGAGGTAACATATTCACTTATTAAATCCTTAAATCAATTCATACTGTTAAAGTGTAAATACGTGCTCTGAAAACTTCATTTGCACTAAAAATGTTGTAGTTCAAAATTGAAGTCCCTATTTTTCCTGCGAGAAGTGTACATATTATAAGTTTGCTGCATGAAATGCACGCAAAAGAATATCTCATTGTACTAAATGTACTGTCGTTTTACTAGGAATATTCACTTCCGGGGCTATTTGTCTTGTGCTGGACGTTGGTCATTATAGACAGCATTTAATGATTGTTCTTCTAATTACACTGATCGATGATCTCTAGGTCTACCACTGTTGTGATATTTGGGTATAAATAGGCCAGTGATTCAGTTTTCGGAATGTATTGGTAAATGTGTGTACCGTACTTGGTATTCTGCTTTGGCCCCATTTGCATTGCCGTTGCAAAACACAAATACCATGTATAATACATATCAGCATATTCTCCAAAGCTAAATATTGTACACTAGTAACTTGTAAAATATCATAATACCTCAACTAATTTGAACATACAAATGTCGTTTCGAAAAACGCCAAAACTTGATAACCAGTTTTTAAAATCAAACATGCAACCCTTTTGTATGTACCTCGTTGTCATACGTACTTACTTTAGAAAAATACCGTTGAAAAACTGGAAAAAAAATGGAAAATATTTGTGTAATAGATTAGCTACATCTATGCAGTTTGCTCAATTATACTTTAAAATTTGACCATAATGATTTTTCATTGGCAAACTTCACAAATTTCTCTAAATTTTAGTTATACATTTTGCGATTTGATGACCTCGCTTGGCCTAAGGAACGATCGTACACCTTTTATGAAATAAGATTATCGACTCAAAATTAAACATAGAATTGCCCTACTTGGCGTTTATCTGCATTTTTCTAGACACGGTGTTTGCTACAGTATGGTTTATTTTTTATGCAAATAAATTGTACAAACAAAAATTCAAAAATAAAATAATTAATCTTTAATCCCCTGCAACAACTATAGAGCATCAAACCCATTTTTGTGGATTTGTGTAAAGGGATTCTTCCCTCCAAATATATTCCGGCTGGAGTACTCTGTATGCCCTATGCCTGGGTTAATCGACAATAGAATAAGAAAATGGAGAGTATAAGAAAAATAGATTCAATGAGAACCTTGTTGAGTGTAAACTCACGGTGAAAAAGACTGATCTGTTATATGGATTCTCAATCGTTACTGGATTAATAGCTCATACGTTTTGATATTTCCATTATAATAACCTTCAGAACTTAAAGACTGGTTCATGAGGTGATAGCATTCTGGTAAAATTAACTGAAATTTGAAGAGCTACAAGACACATGAAAGTGCTCCCAAATCATCGATAACTGCATCTACTAAATGCACCTATTAAATTCTAAATAAACTCAGATTAAGAAAGTACGAAGTTTATCTAGTTTTTTGGCGGTCCTTCCCTAACGATTATTAACGATTATTTTATGGAACAGCCGACAAAACCTGTTAAAGAATCATACTTTAGTTCCATTCTCACATGGAAGGAACTTTGCTCTAATTGATAAATTTAAAAAATATAATTTTCATTTGCAAATATACTTTCTGATTGAAGGCTATTACTATAACAGTTTGATCTATGCAAATAGATTATTTTAACTTTTTTTAAATTCTGTTAAAATGGGGAAAATTGTAATTTTTCATTAAATGTTTTTATAGCTCTTTCTGTTCAGATTAA
>ML218842.1:32413-53961 GCA_004785975.1 Popillia japonica
CATCTGGATCCAAATCAAATATGGCAGTAAAACATTTTCTAAACAATGTTTATATTGTTGTAGTCCCGTGCACAAAATACAATAGTCCTGATCCCTTTGACGTAATACTTGATCATATCATGACGTTCTGAAGGACGTCTCCTTTGTAATGACTCTTTGCGTTTTCAGTTTTAAAAATTTGCTGACTTCCATCATTTCAATCATTCATAAATCCTTCGTAATTCTCAATTTTAAGGTAAAGATATATGTACAAAACATATAGAAGGTAACATCATAAGAGGTTTATACCTATATGTACTTAAAAACATTACATCTATAAATACAATCTTTGCATGCTATATATACGATTCCAATACACTGTCTATATAACCAATATAGAGACTATATTTAAAACATGTGTAATATTTATTAACAAAGCATAAATTACAGTCCAGTGTTTCTATACATGTATGTACAATTAACATCATGGCAGAAGGTCAAACCAATTGTGACTGGAATACATCGCTGTTCATACAAAAATAAATTATATATTTACTACATTTTTCTGTAATAATACATATATTAGCAAAGAAATATTCGCTGTTAAATTTCCAGAAACTATAATAACATGATTCATTTTTGATTAAGTATGTGAAAAGAAAAAACCTGTATATCGTGTTCATATCTCAGTAAGCTATATGTACTGTACATATATCGTCTTCTACGTGTATACTTAACTGGTTATAGAATTCATTCAATGTTAAATAACCTATTACAGCTTTGCGCACTCATATAAATTGCAAAAATTATCCAGCAGTTTTTAGACGGCCGAATTACTGCCAATCACCATGAAAGCTTTATTCGTACTCTGCTTCCTACTTCCCTTTGCCAATTGTGCTATTGAAACCAGCACCGAAAATGCACCAGTTAAAAGTAAGTACTATATATACGATTACCATAACATTTTAATCCAATACATATTCATTTTTATCAAGGTGAGATTTTTGCTAATATGGGTTACTCGTGCGAATCCCAAAATCCTAATTTAGGTGTTTTGCAAGATGGTGCAGTTAGAAATCGTTACGAACATTATATATGTGGGCAAGCTACTTGTAGAAATGGACTAATATATTATGAAACGTAAGTATATTAAATAGTTTAGGTAAATTACCTAAAGATATACATACATATAATGTATATATTTCGTTTTAGATGTGGCACTATCGCGAAAGAAAACGATTGTATCAAGAAATATCAACACTATTACAAACCATATCCTGAGTGCTGTACGCCAGTTACTTGTGACTAAAATCTCGATAAAATTTAATTTAATCTGATCAATACCTATTTGCTTCAATTAAAAGTAATAAAAGAGCATTTCATTTATTGCAATCATTGTTTCTATTAAGTTCTATTGTGAAACTTTAAACTTCGAAAATAGCCAAACAAAGCAGCAAAAAATTATCCTGATTAGGAAGAAAATAGTTTCAATTATACTGATAAAACTAATCCCCAGAAATAGTGCTACAATTCCACCAAAGGAAACTGAAACATAAAGCAAAATAATCAATAGAAACAAGCTAGGAATATAAACCGAACACAAAATTACCAACAAGGTCTTCAAACCCAAACAATATACTCCTGCGATATTTGGTTGTGGGTGGTAGTAAACCCCAACGAAATGTTATTCTTTGATCAAAGTAACCAGATTCCCTAAACAAAATATATGTATAATATTATCTACTACCTAACTAATAAAATAAATCCTCACCAAAGTGTAATTTTTGGACTTTGCGGCAGATAAGCGATAATATTACACGGTTGCGGACAATCACAACCTAATTTCGACGCTGGTTGTAACAAGTATTGTACATGTTCGGCTACGCACAACAAACCTTTCAGATCGCAAATTCTACCCGCTAAAATTTAAGTTTAGATAAATCAAATAATTTTCAAAAATCTTGCCAACCTAAATTATGATAAAAGAAAGGTCTACAACCACACAATTTCTTCACAATTCTATATCTGCATAACATATAACATATGGTACTGCTGTAGTGGCGTACTTCATTACTCAATGGTTCGTCTTCAAATCTGCACCTCCTCTGAATTGGATTTAAGCTTCGTATACTTGAATCTGCAATAGTTTCTTGCATCCTGTAATTTATCTCGAATTCCTGGTTCTCCTTAACAATCCACGGCGGTGAGATACTAGCGTGTACAATGTCGAAACATGAATGGACGTAGAACTAAAATCCAAAATTAATTTCTAAGAATTATTACATGGAATTACACCTTAATGGGCGCATCCGGATCTGAATCAAATCTAGCATAACAAAGTCCGTTTAAATAATGGCATTTTAAAAGTAATTGTTTCTTGGAATCGATTGCTTTATCTGCTTCCCTACAACAATAATAGCGTTCGTCCTCAAAATTATGTTGTACACAAAATTTTACCTAAAGGCTAAAATTTTTGGAAACATTGAATTCATCATGAAGCATATTCCCATTTCGGTCATTATCCTTACCCATTTCGTCTTAGTTTTCGTATCGAAAGTTACCAAATTGCCATCAGAATCGGGATAAACCTGAAATAATTATAATCAGTTCTTTGTGCGCTTCTATATATGAATCACATGTATGTATGTACTTTAACGGCTAAATCCATCATATCCACATTATTCAAAGCAGAATCATTCTCATATTTTTTGAGGACGTCTAATGACTGATACGAAATATTTGCAACTGCTTTTACGAATTCGGCATAATAATCATATTGAGGATCGGTGTTATTAATTCCCCATTTTCTAGGCAAAAAAAATGCATCAAGAATTTAATCCAATCCTTCACATATAAACTACCGTTCAATATATTCAGCCACAAGCAGATCATTAGTTTTATAAATGAAGCAAACAGTAGCGGCTGGAAAAGGATTATTCCAATTCCTGTAATCTTTCTGTAAAGATACCACAGTTGGATTGGCGGAATATCTGTTCCAGTTAGATAAGCATAAGGATATTGACGAAATAATTGCTGCTACAATTATTATCACCCAAAACAATCTGTAAAATTTTCACCATAATTTAAATAAGTTTATAATTATCACAACCACCTTTCTAGTAAATGCAATCTATTACTAACGAGAAAATATACACCGTGAATCGTGGTTTCTTTCCCGAATTTTTTAATCTCTTGTAAAATTTTCTTTCGACCTGAACTCATTTTAGTCGACTATCTAACAAAATTTCTTCTCTACATTCGTAGGAGCATATAACATTTTTACGAATTTTATTTGTTAAAAGGAATCAATTTAGATCTATTATGTTGATAAATACTCATACAAAAGTTAATACAATGAAATAGCAGTGGATAATGTATGATATAAAACTAATGCATTCTGGAAATAGCGATTAGATTACAGGATAATAGACATTATCACTTTCTTTTAGCTTGTAATACTAAATGAATCAATTTTTACTCAAATTAATCCAGCATGTCACCGAAATGATTTAAAATATTATATTTTTTGCAACTAACGTCCTCTCATTGATTGTAGAATGATATCAACACTGATCAATACAAATGAATGAATATTCAAAACAGAAATCTTATTAAACGGCTCCATCTATTTTGCAGTAGCACAAACGCTTCTAATTACAACCGATCATATAAAAACAGGAATCTGTAATTCGCTATTTTGAAATAAACTAAAAAACGATAAATAAAGAAAATTTAAAATTCTAGCAAATCTAACAATTTAAATTATTCTTAAAAAAATAATGTAATAATAGAAGTTTCTTCTAAACAAATTAAACAGGTAAGTAACTTAAAAAAATCCACTGTTAAATAATAACACCAAACTGACAGGACTGACAGTTTCGTACAATAACATACAATTCTTTTGGAAGAAAGGTATTTGACATTATATTAATTCGTAATCATAGTTTATTAATTTCATCCTACTCAATTTTAACAATGACTAAGTGAAAATCAACTCTAATCTTAAATAAACAAAAAAAACATGAGACTAGTAACACAGTGATTTACATACCACTTTAATGTATATTAATTACATAGAAGATCTGCAATAAATTATTACGGAATTAATTACAAAGAAAGTGTGCACAATGAGTAGAGTTCAAATGAGACCAACCAACAAAAACACCATGTTAAAAGTGGTAATTTTGGGTGATGGAGGTGTTGGTAAAAGTTGTTTGATGAACCGATTTGTCTCTAACCACTTTGATGAGCATTCCTTCCATACTATAGGTGTTGAATTTTTAAATAAGGATATAGAAATTGATGGTGAAACTTATACATTACAGGTACATTTCGATTTAATAATAAATTGAATATAAATTTGTATCTTATTGTTAGATTTGGGATACTGCGGGACAGGAACGATTCAAAACACTTAGGACACCATTTTATAGAGGCAGTGATATCTGCTTGTTGACATATGCTGTGGATGACAAGGTTAGTTTTAGAAATCTCTCAATGTGGAAGAACGAGTTTTTATATTATGCAGATGTTAAAGAACATTTACATTTTCCATTTATTGTCGTAGGGAATAAAGTGAGTAATGCTCTAATATTAATAGGATAATAAATGTTGATTTTTCTAGTCTGATATATCAAATGAGGAGCGTGAAGTTTCGCAAATCGAATTAGAATCATGGTGTAACGAAAACGGAATCTGTAATTGTATAGAAACATCGGCGAAGAATGCTAGTAACGTACAAGAAGCTTTTAAGATGGCCGTACAATATTGGCTTAAGGCAGAAAGTCGTGCTGATAAAAATGAATACTCTTGTAATGATACAATAGATCTGACGAAAAAGAGTGGCGAAAGTCGAAGTTCTTGTTGCATCGGTGCTACAGAAGAGTAATACTTTTTATAGATCTGAATAAAACACATTCACATGATAGCTTTACTACCCAAAATGCTTTATTCTTTCAGTTACTAAAACGATCTACCAAATAGAAATTTTTATTTCTTGTTAAGTTGATTTTTCTTATACTCTTATGTATTATATAGTATTATTTTAATATACCAAAGTGAATCTGTAATATACATTATGTATTTATATATAACAAAGATTGTATGCAATGTTTCGTATGTTTTGTTTGATATAGTCGGAATTGGAAGTGTCGATAAATTTTGGTACTTAAATACTGAGTTTTATACAGCAATATTTATATTCTTAATATCCGATTATGATTCTTCGATTTTCTCTTTTTCATTAATTTGATAGGGATTAATAAACTTAGTTTTTGCTGTTAAATTCACATATCATTGATTGCTATAACAAACTAAAGTCAAACGGCAATTTTGATGCTATCAGAACATTTTAAAAACTCGTGCAGCTTGCAAACAACTAGAATTTTATGACATAGACTAGTGATTAATAATATTCGAAAATTGTTAATATAGATTTACTAATAGTACAGGACAATACGTATATATCATATATAAACCATATTTTTTCCGTAATACCTACCGGAGCACTCTTATCTACATTCCACTTTCTACTACTATAATAATATTTTTAAGTTACATTTTTGTTGTTTGTACTACTTCGTACAGAAGAACTAAAATTAAAATGTAATACCTATGCTTGTCCGTGTGTAGCTCCACTGCCAAGTTCGTCGTCATTGTGTTGTATAGATTTCACATCTTAAGTCCAAGCAAGCTCCGATAAAGAAACTATATTTTTATATGTGCGTCTTACCTAAAATGTAACTTAGATAATAGCTTTTGTACTGCAATGTCTGCACTTTTTACTAGAGGAGAAAATATGTATATATACAACATATAAGTTTTGTTTTATTATGATTACCTTTATTATAGGTAAATGCCGCTAACATCCCTTCCAAAAAGTATTTACCATACCCTCTCGATTCATTAAATTCTCATATTTACTTGAATACAGGCTTTCGTACGCATCAAATTGTCGAAGCGAATTAATTGGTTTTACTAATTTGAGACATCTTTCTCGATATGGTGCCCGTTCTTAAGAAGGAGTTGAGCTACCGTGGAAGATTCAACTGTTCCAACCCGAAAATGGGCTACATGCTCTTTATATCTGGTGTCGATTGGTCTTTTAGTTTGTACAATATAAACATGATTACAATCCTTAGATGCAATTGTGTAAATTCCAGAGTTTTGTCGCATTTGTCCTTATAAGGTCCAGTATCCCTAACATGTTAGTGACTCGGGTTAGTCTTACGCATGAATTATTGGGATATGGGGTATTGTACATACTTTGTAGAAGGGATGTTACGTAAGAGTTGTGGTGTTTGAAGCTACCGAAATTTACCTGTATTAAACAAGTCCACAGTCCTTAAAATCACAATGATTGTCTTTAGCAATAAATGAGAAATAATACACCTTTAAGTATACGTATATATATATATATATTAATAATATAATACATTAGTTCAGTCAATATACACATATTACCTATCATAGTCAAAATTATTACATAAAAAATAATCTCGTATTAACAGACAAAAAAATTAAACAAACTCGTGTTTTTAAAGATGCTCTCTATGTTTTTACTAAAGGAATTTAAAATATCGAACAGGTTGACAGAGAATCTTTAAAAGCAAAAATATTGTTAAAGCGACAAATGAAGCAACTTGTACGGAATTTACCAATGGCATACATTTCTTTATTTATCATTATTGGAATATTAGAGCAATCCTTATTATTAAATAATTATCAGCATTGCTATTACAACAAAAAGAAAAATTCGAATGAAATAAATAAACTACAAAAATACTAACAATGTTTTTCTGTTTTTGTTTTCACAAAAAAGGAGGTATGTATATATTGTTCATGTAATACACAAACATATATGTACTTGTTTCTCTTTTGTATTCTTCCTTGTAATTAATTGTGCGACGTATTCTAAAATGATAAATGAATAAGGTTTAGATGATTTAAATGGCGATTAAATACGAATTTATGCAGAATTAGATGTATTTAAATCATCTTGTATATATATTTTGAGCAAGTATAGGCGAATTAAATGTAATTTTTTACACTGCAGATTATTACTTTAAATGCTAATATTTTTAAATATTTACTTTGTTTAAACTGTTGGCAAGTTTCAGAAAGCGATAACCGATCCATAGCATACCAAAATTAAATAAGATTAACTCGATTACCTACGTTATACAATTAGTTGCGACCTTCGCAATTTTCTTACCAGTTCTGCATACATAAAGAGGTAAAAATATGTTTTGTGTGTATCGTGCTTATACAGGATGTAACATTTAGTAAGTTATAGTTCAATATCTGTATTACACTACATTAAATATAAAAAAAGAAAGATGTGTTGCCCACTCCAATTAATTCAAAATTATACATTTTTATTGGAATGACGGTAGAGATATCGAAGAATATTACATTAACGTTACGTCCTATATAAAAGTAAATATTTTCTTGTTAAAATTGCGACAAAAACTGCCCTATTTATTTTAAAATAAAACCATATCTACGCAATGCATGTATACAATGAAAGAAAATTAAATGATATTAAATATTATTGAAATTAATTAATGATCCGTCGATACAAAATAATAATAATAACAAAATACTCTTAAAAATATCTCACCTACATCGTTCATAAAATTAATCTGAGCGTTACATACTTATATACAAATATATATAACATATTGTTAGGAGAATCATTCACAAATAATCAATTTCCTTATTTGTCGATAAATCCCTAACAATTTACGATTTAAAATATATAGACATCATTTTTGAAATATTCCACTGCACTTAAGCGATCATATCTAAAAAATACGACGTTGAAATTGCAACATAGATGCGTATGGTGAGCATTTGAATAAGTTTTGAACGTTAATACGCAACAAAAAACTCATTTTGATCCGTTTTGCAAATATACTAACAAAGGAAACCTTGATGCTCTAATCGCCAATCTGATTTATCACAGTTATTGGATATAAAATAAAATAAAGTCCCTTAGCACCGCTAAGAAAATCTGTACGCGAATAGTGGGTCCTGCGACATTAAATTAAATTAGCGATTAAAACTTAAAACGGATTCCTTACGTTTTGATCACATCTCATAAATGTTTCTCTTATCTGCGAGCACACAAAAAGTACTACACGTACAAGATTAATATCATTATGTATATATGTCCACGAAACATAAAAATTGCACCAAATTCTTAAAAATTGAACGGTCTACGAGTTGAACAACGTTACGTCGATGTAGGAGGTCGGTACGAACCCTTCTTCGCAATCGCCACCCTTTCGTCGCACCCTCGTCCACCCGTCACCTTGATCCACCTCTATTAGATGCAGTTCTTCGTTTTCCGTCATCGCTATGCTACCTTCGCTCGTTACTAAAAGGATAATGACAAATAGAATTAATTCAACTGGTATTAAAATGATAACTAACCTTCAAAGGGGTAAAGAGCCTTGCATACACCTAACGGAGGTAGATGATCCGAATCGTAGACATTATTACTATACACCCTCTCCATCGTTCCTGGATAATCGTACTGATCCTGGTCCGGATCCGAATCAGCCCCCGGCAACGACGTATGGGATGTTCCGAGACCGCTTTCCGGACTATTTGAACAACTGTGTTAAAATGTAAAGCGTAGAGTAAATAATAATAATAGTATAGAAGCCTCAGTTGCACTATTAAAAATAATTAGTCGCCGCTTAAAACTAAACTACATATAAAGTTAATGAATTTCAAATTAAAATTTAATCGAACCAACCCGTGATTAAGGTGTGGTGTGCCAGGTGCTGACTGCTTGTTGTGATTAACGGTAGGATTAGTTACGCTACTATCACTAGCGGACCTGCTCAATGACTCCTCTTCGGCAGCGCTACCAGCAGAATTCCGATGGTTTCTCGAACCGTTGACTAACTGCGGCGAATTGGTTTGCGAATTGCTATTCGTTAGTTGCGAAGAACTACGTACGGCATCCTCCAGGTATCCCTGATACCTTCTCAATTCTTGTTGCATCTTCTCTAATTTATGACTACATTCGTTTAATTGACCTACGAATCGAATTATGTGATTACGTTTGAAAAAATGGGGATAGAAACACGTTATACCTTCGACCGTCATTGGATTCCCTAACGCTGGATTCGCTTCGTACACTGTTTTCATCTTTAATAACCCATCCCTAGCCGCGGTTTCTTGAGCAACCTTATTTTGCAGTTCTTTCACTCGCTGCTTGAGCTTCTTCATCCTCTGATTAGGTGCCAAATCGCTGAAATCCTCCTTTCCGTCAGATACAGCCGCGTTCTTAAACGAAAACAGCGATAAACTATCAAGAAACCGTTATAGCGAGAAATGATACGTTACATCGATAATATTACATGATACGATCTACTTGATGGCATGGAAATGAAATTGTACGAAAATGAAGCCAACTAAACATATGCAGGATGTTCAAATGTTCAATGTTTATCTATAAATGCATTTCTGATTAATGTAATTATGAAACGGTGTTGAACGAACTGTGAAGCACTAATAACATACCTTAATAGCCATACAGACTTCAGTAAGCTTCTGTTTGCATGAAAATACAAGAAAGCTATTATACATGCGAGAATAAATTGACGATAAGCCAGCGTGTGCTTTTAAAAAGTTTTGATAAGAACTAAATTTTTGTTTTACATAGTGTCATTCGAATCACACATCTACGTATGTATCTATAACGAGTCCTAGTAGCTTGTTTTGATTATAAAACAATTAAAACAACGGTTTAGCTTTCACTATACAAGAATCGTTCGATAAACTACGTGGCCTAACACAGAGATGGAACGAATTCGGAGGAACTTTCTTTACCGTTCTGTAGAAAAATCCTCTAATATGACAATACAAACCGATCTGTCGATTAATCTCGGTGTAACAGTACGCCAAAGTGAACGCATCGTCTGATTTTGTAAAAATGGAAAAAACCAAGTTGAGACCAATAATAAATATGTTCAACATCTTTCCATTACACTCCCGAAAGCAAAGAACAGTTCAAACAATGGACACACAAATGTTCCCCACGAAAGAAAGAAAAAACGGTTTCGTCAGCAGGAAAGGTAGTGGTAACTGTATTTTGGGATTCTTATGGAATTATCATGGTCGACTACTTAGCGAAGGGAATAAATGGGCAGTATTATGCAAATATGCTCCAACAGTTGAACGACAAAATCAAAGATAGACAGCTTCACTTGACAAAGAAGAGAGTACTTTTCCATCGGGATAACGCACATGCTCACAAGTTTGCGATTGGAACGATCAAAATTCAGGAATTTCGATTTGAATTAATTTTTTTTATTTCGCAGATATGGTTCCCAGCGATTATCATCTGTCTTCAAACTTGGAAACATGGCTCTGCGGTAGAAGAATTTTATCCAATTTCGAGGTAATCGCTGCTGAAAATAACTATTTCGACAACTTGGGTGTATTGACTTACAATGAATTTCGAATGTCGTTGGAATAAGTGTGTTGAGCGAACTGTATATTGAAAAATAAAATGTTGCTTTCGCTTTCTTTGTTAGGCCACGTAGTTATTGAACCGTCCTCGTACATCATTCTGTCGGTTTAAAAAAAAAAACAAAAATAATTTTTTACGTGAAAAAACGTAAAAATCATAAAATTTAAACAAATCATGCAGCAAAATAAATAGAGAAATACTACAGAGCAAGCGAAGCACAATTACTTACTATGTTGAGGTAAAAGAATCAGCCAACCCAAGGCACCGCCACCAAAGAAATGTAAGAAGAGAAATCATAAAGTTAAGATACTATACACATTAATATATTCTTCGTGGCTAACACATGACATCAAGACAAAACTAACGCAATGCCTCACTTTGTTCATTATACTTTTTCCTTATTATTAGTGATTCAAATAAAACACTTACCCCCCGACTGCTAAAGATGTTAAATATACCGGCTCTCTTCTTGATCCCTTTCCCAGATATGGTCCCTTTAACAGTAAAACTACCTTCCTTAACCTTGGAACCTACTTGTAAACTATTTATATTAGGGGTACTTCCAGTTTCGCTACCACTTTTTGGAAGTTCTTCGAACGGGAAATCTTCAGGCGGATGAAACCCGGATTTATACTTTTCTATTACGACTAATGTATCCTAAAAAAAATCCCACAACACGATTCGTCAATTAAAGTGAAGTTTAAAGTCGACTCACTTCTTTTTCGTTAATCACATCTGCGGCTCTTTCGATTCCATCCAAGCACTTATTAATTATCGGAAAAACTTTACGTTCGATGTCTACCGAGCTGTAGATAAAGTTCTTCATGTTCTTTATACGTTTCTCATCTAATTCTTGCAACTGCCTGAAAACGTCGGGCATCCCGGAACGATAGTGCTGTCTTTGCAGGTCGTTCGTCCTCTGCAACTGATCCGCGTAATCGTTCTTGGCAGAATCGCACAGTTGCCGTTTATATGACATGTTTGAACGCTGCTTTTCAACCTTCACGAACCAAAAGATCAAAATTATAAACACGCAAAAACATATATACATATATATATATAGATTAGAAATATTACCTCTGCTCTCGATAGATTGAGATCTGCGTCAGCTTTGTGGTAATTTTCCGTTGCTTTTTCCGATTCTTTATAAGCTTTATCGTAAGCTTTTTTCGATCTAAATAACGATTCAATTTGATAAGTTAAGTTCTGATGAAGTTTGGACCCTTCGTTTAAATGTTTCTAAAATAACCAGTCACATTTAATTTGAACGTCATTCATCTCAACATGGTGGTAATTAGAGAAACGAAAACACTTACTTTTCTATCGTCCTTTAAATCTTTCACTAATACACATAATTCTTTAATCACATTTGCTTGTAGATTTTCTGCGATGACCTCATGTTGGCCCGCCAAATCGTTTATTTCGTTTAATAATAATTTAAAAGCTTTGTGCGTTGAAAATCTGGAACAAAAATTTCCACATGATTATGCTGGAATTTTTCCTAACATTTACGAAAAATTGTTAAACTTGTTAATTTATTTTAATTGCAGGAAACAGTATTAGCGTAAAATATTTTAATATACCATCCGAATTTAATATGATTCTGAGATGATTCAGTTTCGTTTAATTACATTCTTCGTTTGCTGTGGAAATTCCGATTTCTTATCGTCAAACCTTGAATTGCATTTAAATGAAAACAATTACCTTAACGTTTTACAAACATGTTTCTTTCTCCTTTTTGTCATTTGAAAACTTCAGTTAAACGACGTTTTGGAAAAATTTCTAATTTCAGTTGTGAATGCAATAGACAGACCTTAACTAAGCATTAATTTGAGTTAACGTGTTGTAAATTTCTTTCATTAAATTCGGTTAGTCACATACACTCGGTTTCTGCGTAAATATTGAGAGCTGAGTCAGTCACATATAATAAAAACAGCAACGGACCGCATATAGAATCAGGTGGTACTCCAACTTCAATACCTGTAAGACGCTACTGCAGAAATGGCGCAAATTCGGATGGTTCTTCCTTTACCATTAGGTAGAATACTCCTAGTACATACCGATCTGTCGATTAGTCTCTGTTTGACAGTTCGACAAAGAGGTATTGCTAGTTTAGATTATCGTTAGAATAAATGGGTTGAGCGAGCAGGAGACCATAGTGAAAAATAATTTTATTAGGCCAAGTAGTTATCGAACAACATAGAATCCCAGCTTATCAAAGTAACTAAGTAAGTATACGACTGTGTTAAATGCTAATATAGAAAATTTGAACGTTAAAAAAATTAAGATCAACACTGCAGATGCATACGTAACATCTACATGCATCAATTTAAACCTTACTCCTCCTGTTGTAAGATAAATACTGCAGTTAATAATTACAACTCCTTAAAATGTTCATTAAACGAATTAAGCCGGTGCTCTACTAGGTTCACTGACATTTCGACAACAATAACTCGTCTAAAACTACCACTATTCATCATTCATCCATTGACGAGCATAATATAAACTATACAACCGACTCGACTACGCTAAGTCGTCGTTATTCCGCGCTGCTCAGATTGCCAAGTTCTGAACAGAAGAGCACAAGGAAGTCGGTGAAATTAGATAATCGCTAACGACGACGACGATGATGACAATACAAGCGATATTTTCAACGTAATATTTCGTCGGTAGCACAATGTGTGAAGCTGTGTGTATGGAATCGGCGGAAAAAATGTTGGATATTTCATATTGGTACAAGGATACCTTTCACTTACTACATGCGTGCTAAGTAATATCAAAGAACGGCTGGATGTAGTTATAGTGTGCGCATGCACGTTAGATATGCTGATATAGTCCTTTTTTAAATTTCGTATATTATTGATAAATTTACTTTAATAATCATCGATTTGCATTAGTAACTGCTGAAGTAGTAAAACTTCATTGCTATTACGTGCAAAATCGTTATTGTTACTCAACTTTCTATTACAAGCTATTACATATTCTATCCGGTTAATCAACACCTATTGTATACTGGAAGATATTTGCATATATTGCAATTATAAAACGAACTGTCTACAATAAACACGTTATTTATTAAAATATGAAAGTTTAGGAGTCGAAGCAGAAACACACGATGGAGTGATGAAAGACAAATCGAAGTGACACATTGCGAGTGCTTTTGCGTCTATACATATAGTTACACGTTTTAGCTTTTGTCTGAGGTAGTGTGTACTGGAAATGCATTCTCGCATTTCACTAGACCATAAAGTTGGATGCCCCTACAGACATTAATTGTGAGAAACCGACAAACTATACAAAGAGGATGTCCCTTAAAATGTAGGAGACATCATATATGTATAGTTTCTTTTATTGTTATATGTAGTAATAAAAATTGCATTGTATTCATTTCACTTTCTACGTCATTTCATTTTGCTACTTGTAACGAAGAACGGAAACTCAAACATTGTGTGACTCACTGGTTTATTCGTCAGTTAATTAGTAACATTCAAATATGTAATACATTCCCACCAGATTGCAGTCGCGTAATATTACTCATTATTTCAACAATAAACAAATGCTAACTAACGGAAATGTTTAACGAATACTTTAATTACTTACTGAAGGTCCTCGTCATCCTTTTTCTTCGGATTATACGTTTTGACCAACCTCCTGTAACGATAAAAGGAAAATCGATTATAATATGTAATGAAAGATCATAATTATAATATTATATATTTCATATACATATGTTACATATAAGGAAACGCTCGATTTCTTTTCCAATTAAACGGACGACGACAACAACAACAGCATAGCTACGAAACTTAACTTTCATATTTCTGAAAGAGGTAAAAGAATCCAGACTTTAAAACCGTTGATCTCATCGAGGCTTTGCGTCACGTGAAATTTAAATTGTCTCTAGTTACTACAACGTGCATACTTTCGCGTTCTTATTACATACGCACATATGTACGTTTGTGTACGAATTTTTCCAAAAGCTTTATCGCTGGCATGAATCATTCTTGCGGTATTCATATCAAACCAGGAGGACGTTCGGTTTGGTCTCGTTAAGAAATGCAATGAAAGTAATTGAGCTCATATTCTTGTGATAACAGAACAATGTTATTTACGGTATCGTGTTAGCGTTATATCGTTTGCGATATTATTATGCGACGACGGTAAATAGCATGTCTAGAATACAAGGTGATACAGTACCTACCTGACCAAAATATATATTAGGACTACTTGAAAATGTTATAATTTTACTGAATTATTTAATTAGTTTATTAATTTATAGTGCTGGCACCTTTAACATTATATATGTATATATGACCATAGCAAGACTATCGGCGGATGTTTCATAGATTTTATCAAATAGTCTTCATGAAAATGTTCTGAATGGCGTCTCCTGACGAATAAAACCCTTTAAGTGAGAGCTTCTATCCGTGTTACGTCCCTAAACACAATCTAAAAAGTTTGAGAGGAAATCGAAATTCATTAAATTTCCGCTTGAAATTACTTCTTGCTGCGTTAGTTTTTGAATTGTTTGGTCCATTTATAGTGCGTTTTTTTTTTTGTTCATTTTAAGTGTTAATCTGGACGTTGTAATGGGATGTCGGCATTTGAAGTTCGCTTCGTACAGTCTTCGACGGATTGTTCGCTTCGATATGTTCATTCTTTCTTCAGCAAGGATTTTTTTATTACTTTACTGGATAGTTTACTGTTTCCTGTGATAACTTTGACGACATGACGATCTTTCTGCAAATTTTCATTCTTCTACTACAACTGGATCTTCCTGAACTTGTTGCAGGAATGCTATCTTTTATCAAGTAAGCAATCCGTTAAAGCTTTTCTCGCGAAACTCCTATTTGTGCAATTTATCATTGCGTATAGTTTCCTGTCGTTAATAACGCGGAATATTGAGGAAATGAATATGAGAATAACACTAAACAATTAAATTGATTACTTCAAGTTAGCAGCACTATAACTGTTTCAGTACTAAGGGTAAGAAACTAACACTCTTATCGCACACTAAACCGCTTCTCTTAAACAAGAGTAGAATTCGACCCTGGGCGAAAGCCATGTAAGAAGTATTTGAAGGAGATCATTAATATTTTGGCTAGGTAATGTAGTCAATAGAGGCAATCAAGATAAGACATCTACAAAAATTCCCAGTGCAGCTAAATATATAATATTTGCGTTCATGAAAAATGTGATAATTAATACAAATCGATAAAGTTATTATAGATCTCTTGAAATCGTAATCTTCCTGCGATAAAATTGTCTAAAATAAAGCTTTTTCTAATACGTTTATTAGCGAATTAGTTAAATATATTGTTATAAATGTATTTTTTTCCGTAATATTAAAGGCTAAACATGACTAAATATCTATATCTCTACTTCTGCTGATGTATACAATATAACATATTTAAATTAAATTTATAAATATTTGTTTCAACATGTAAAATCAAGAGAGGATGTTTTTAATTATCTTCATGTTCGCATAATCTAGTTCATACAGTACAGTTGCGATAATATACATTTAATCATGCGTCCAACAATAAATAAACTTCCCTATGATGTATGCAGTTATAAGTTATACGTTAGACGTTAGCGAACTTAACACAATATAGTATATGCACATCTAATACAATCATTTAGAAGTAATCTATTTCTATCCTACGCCTATTTATACTGCGTATATCTATTTTTGGAAGCACCATCGTTCCCGATGGAAGTACCGATGTAAATCGCAAAAGTTAAAAATAGAATATTTCAAATAACTCTGGATTCTTCTCAATCCACACGAAAATTGGAGAATGTTTCTTTAAAAATGACAAACAAGCAGCAGAAAGGTAGTAGTCATATTTTCATCCATTATCCTTAACAGAAACAATAAAAAAATTGTTATCGGCCAAGAGTTGGTTGATGAGATACTTTTATACAACTCCCATAATCTCTTACAAAGCGTATGTAACTTCCTCGTTAAAATGTTGACCGCAATCGTTTCTATTAATCTTCCAAAAATCGATATCATAAACTGGGGCTTCCTGTAATTATACGTTGCGCACAGATTTAAACGTCGAAATATTATGAAAATTTTAACAGATTGTACACGATGAAAACCGAACGATATGACCGCGGACAACCTCATATTCGTAAATTGTGCAATAAATTCATTGTAACGGAATCTGTTCAATGTACGGTGAAACCTGGCATCAATTCGGAAAAGTATTGGGTCAACGGTCAAGCGAGGGTCAACGACGGTCGTTTTCATGTACTGACCTATTAGTGACACCGTATTAGCCATGCACAAATATAGATTTCTCAGCATCCACCACCTCTGTTCTTTACGCTTAATTTGAGTTTTAACTATTTGAACACGATCCTCGATATACTGTATGTACATATTTATGTACTTCTAAAACAGGAAGGAAGCTGTAGGCGCGAGGTTTAGTCATTCCCTCCTGTATAGTGTCGTGTAATGTATTGATTATTCTATGTATGCATATAAAAAATACAGGTTCAATTACCTAATGTACCTGCACTCCCTCAAACTAATATTTGTTAGGCAGTGTTTACAATCATAAATGAAATGTGATAAATTCGAAATAGATCTGCGTCATTTCTTTGTTTCTCTATAGCGACCAATTACTTCATTGTAGATTAAACTGTGATGCAAGGTCGTATTAGTAGTAACAAAACATATTAATAGAAAACTTATTGGAACAGCAATAAGAATGAAACGCAGACGTTATTCATGTTTAATGTTGCTTTTGTTCCGATTTCAACTCCTAAATTTGCTCGAGTTAAACGAGTTAATTAGCCTTGAATAAACACTGTATTGTTATTGAATTTCATCGAATACGATGGGTTCTTTGCAATATTTCGCATTAGTATAGAAATACATAGTGGAATACCTAAAGTTTTGTTATAAACACTGAAATTTGTATTAATCTTATTTGAATTTAGATATCACTTATCATTTGACGAAAGCGTGAAATGTACCGTATAGCAGGTGCTAAACGGGATTTATGTAAAATACACCTCGAGAATTTTATTCGGAACATTATCATCACATCTAACTTGAATAATATTTTTTAGAAAGGTACCGCCTCGTGTGATTTGGTAAATATCTAAAAAACTGAGTTAAGAGCAGTGATACATTATTTCAATGGTTTAATACCAACCGAAATTGAAGCAGATCTGGATTCAAAACTATTCGAGTCAGTTGCTCAACAGTCCAGAGTATAAACGCACAAAGGTTCTCTGCCACCAAAGAAGACATCAGGAAAGGATAACTGCATTTTGAGATTCTCATGGAATTACCTTGGCCGACTACTTAGAAAAAGTGAAATCAAGTATAATACCACGAGTATAATACCAATTTGCTGCAACAATTAAACCCACAAATATACAAGTGCAATAGCCAAAATTCATGATTTGCGAGTTGAATTAGGGCATCATTCGCTCTATTCCCTTGATATGGCTCCCAGCGATATTCATCCGTTTCCAAACCTGAAAAATGGCTCAGGGGTAGGAGATTTTCGTCAAATTCCGAGGTAATCGCTGCTGTAAATAGCTATATCGACATCCTGGATTCATCGACTTGTCATGAAGGTATTACTAATGTGGAATATCGTTAGAATGTAATAATAAAATTGTATTCTACTGATTTTTTTAAATAAAACATCCATCGTAACTTCATGTTCGACTCGACCACAAGTGAACGCCAACTCTCAAAACGCGAGACCTCATACGACTACAGGTAACTCTAGCGACAGTAGCAACACGTAGGTGAGATCACAGACGGAGTGCGTGGTCCTCAAGGGGGTCTTTGATCCAATGAATCCAGTGTGACGAGTTTGCGAAATACACCATACACGCAGTACATACAACAAAGTTTCAATCTTATACAAATTAAGAACCAGCTACGTAGTGGCACACATATACACATACATGTATGTTTACATAATTGCTTGCGCGCTTATAATTATATTGGAAATAAGTTTTCGTCGAAAGCTCATAAAAGTTGAAGAACACATGTTTCTATCAGCTATAAAAATAAGTTGAAACTTCGAAACGACTAAAAACAAATTTCACCGAACTTTCTTGATTTTATTTGCTCAGATGTTTGTAATTTCTTTCGGTAATTTCGCTAAAAATAAAACAAGAGCAGGCTGATACCCTGTATGTATGTATTAGGATGTATATGGATCGTTTCCCAGAAATATATGCTACGTAATAGAAGAATATTTGCTTACCTTAATTTCGATGCATATTCGAATTCTATAAGTGTTCTATCTTTAACAAAATTTCCATATTTTTCTAAAAATTCTATTCCTCTCGTCGTATGGGACGCCAAATTATCATATTGGTCCTGAAACAAAGCGATGTAAAATCAGTTATTTTAAGAAAATAAAAATAATTCAAGGACATCGTAGGAGTTAGTATTGTGTTGTTTATTTTCCTTAATTTCTATGGAGAATTTATTTATTGACAAATTTTAACGATAAAAATCATACAATAATAGTTAAAAGATCAAATTCTATTGTTCAGATAATTGCGTGTCTTTAAGTACCTATATATATCGGTAACCATATATGCAAGACGTGACTGGAGAAAAAAAAAACCTGTTTACAATATTTATTGTATAACAGAAAGGTAATTGGTTCTAGGTACATAAATATACCATTACAAATTGTGTTTATTTTTTAATCCTTACAACCAGAACAAATCGCTTATGACGCACTAACAAAAGACATAGATACCATTCATGTGATCGTTGAGATTTGAAGTAGTTATTTCTTGCAATTTATAGTGTGACCATGGCCAAAAATATCGGTGTAACATTTTTTTACATACATAAAATTATTGTAAAGTAAAACAATAGCGTGTAATTGTGAGGCGGTACCAGTATAATGCTTTATTTATTCTTCATTAAATCAAAACTATTTAATCAAGTAGAGGCATTTATAGGAATGTTTTGCAAATTCCATTACTTATTCATTCTTTCTTCATTAATACGTAAACTGATTATTTATTGAAACATTTATGCCGTAATTAATTCTTGTAGCTGATATCGAGTTTCAACAGATATTTTATGAAAGTTTACTTTTTATTACGTGTTTATTAGTTTAATCCTCACTTATTACTGTAATATTCAGTATTCGAACTTTCGCGCAGGGTTGAATTCTACCTTTGTTTAAGCGGTTTAGTGTGCGAAAAGTTGTGTTAATGTAAAGACATTGTTTCGAATATTTTTCATTTGTCATATAAAATATAGGGAGTTAGTTTGTTAATATTAATACTGCAGTTATAGTGTTGCTAGCTTGAAATGATCATTTTAATTGTTTATTGGTTTTTAACAAATGTTCCCTTAATATAGACAAAGTTAAACGCATTTCTGTTGATAAATAAACAAGGATGTCTGCGTTATTAGAGACAGCAAACTTCACGCAACGAAAAATTGCACGAATAGAAGGAGTTTCCCAATAAACAGTTCAACAGACTGATTACTTGATAAAAGAAATCAGTTCCGTCAGGGAGATCCAGTTGTGATAGAATAATGAAAACTTCTGTTCGGAAAGTCATATCGTCAAAGTTGCCACAGAAAACCGTAGACTATTCAGTAAAGGAATAAAAAAATCCAGGCTGAAAGAGGAATGACAATATCGAAGCAGAGAATCCGTCAAAGACTATACGGAGCGAACTTCAAATGTAGACGTCCGGACACAACGGCCAGATTAATACTTAAAATGAAAAAAACAGACTATAAGTGGGTCAAATAATTCAAAAATTATACAATTAATGACTGGAGAAAAGGAAGCCAATTTATAAAATTGAAAACGCAAAAAGTCAGTATAAAAAGAAATGTACTGAATTTTGATTTTCTGTTTAACTTTTTAGAATGTGTTTAGTGAACAATACACAAACAGAAGCGCCCACTGAAATGGCTATATTCGCCAGGAGACACCCTTAACAAAAGCAGGATATTCTCCAGCTCTAAAAGCGATCTAAAATCTGTAGAATATGTTAAAACGTTTGGTTTACATGAAAGACAATAAAACGAAACAAGAACTAATCAAAAATATTGACGAGTTGTGGAAAAATAATGAAGACATAACACAGGATATCAACAGCTCCACAGACAATATGCCCAGCAGAGTTAAAGCTGTGCTAAAAGCAAAAAACAGAAATACGAAATATTACTTATCTTTTTATAACTCTACTTTTCGTTTGATAATAACATTTATACTATTTGCTTAACCGTAATAAGCAATTGCAAATAATAATCTTCAGAATAGTTATAATATTCAAATCGCATTTACAACATTTATTTACACATATATTTGTAATAGAATACTGGAGATATTCAGTGACATACACGCTTACCTTATCTCATGTTTATTTTTGATATAAACGCACCTGTTATAATAATATCATGACTCATCATCATACAATTTGCACGAAATGAATGTGTCTCATACTCGTATTATTAAATTTAATTGTATTTCTCTTATACGTAAACAAACGCAGATAGGTTCGATTGTATTGTTACTTTACCATAAAACAAAGAACAGAAAAAATCTTGGAGCAAATACGTTACGTAGGTTGTCGATACACGAAAATATTTCCAAAAAAAAAGTGAGAGAAAAGAATTGTAGTGTCGATCTCCGTTTAGGCGAAGACCGGTTACTTTTAAAGAAACGATCCTGGTAGAAGCCTCCAGGTGAATACATTTTACATACATACATTTTTTAAGTCTCAGAATCACTTAAAAACTAGTTTCGAATGTTATTTTCCACATGCGTGCGAAGAACAAGTTACGCCCAATACTAACTATAATTCTGATAGATTATATACAGGCTTCCCACCTTAAGATACTGTGTATTATAATCACTACAGATACATAGGTGTATGTTTCTTGTTATTTACTTATTAGTTATTAGTCAAAATAGGATGTGGAGGTGTTGTAGGATTCAGATAAGTGACCATTGAAAAAAAAATTATCTTAAATATATAATTTACTTTTTTATTAAATCGTACGAGCAAATCGTCTATCTAACAATAGCAAAACATCCGTTAATGTATATAT